>CM023189.1:7758723-7947455 GCA_013167095.2 Daphnia sinensis | reverse complement strand
TCTATTATCATGATCTGCTAACAATTCAAAATCTTTAGAAGATGATACAAACAATCAAATTCTTTTCATTATTGCTACGTTTAGTGTCCAAAAGCTATACGAATTTTCTTTACATTCAAGCTTTTATACTTCTAAATTACCTAGGATTCAACTTTCAGTTCCCACATATAAATTCCAATCTATTAGGTCCCAACGAGACTCGAACTCGTGATCTCCTGCTTACTAGGCAGGCGCTTTGCCATCTAAGCCATGAAACCGTCTATTATCATGATCTGCTAACAATTCGAAATCTTTAGAAGATGATACAAACAATCAAATTCTTTTCATTATTGCTTCGTTTAGTGTCCAAAAGCTATACGAATTTTCTTTACATTCAAGCTTTTATACTTCTAAATTACCTAGGATTCAACTTTCAGTTTCCACATATAAATTCCAATCTATTAGGTCCCAACGAGCCTCGAACTCGTGATCTCCTGCTTACTAGGCAGGCGCTTTGCCATCTAAGCCATGACACCGTCGATTTTCATGATCTGCTAACAATTCAAAATCTTTGAAAGATGATACAAACAATCAAATTCTTTTATTATTGCTATGTTTAGTGTCCAAAAGCTATACGAACTGTTTCTTTACATTCAAGTCCTTAAACTTCTTCTTGAACAGCGACTCTACTTTCAGTTCGCTAATCCATATTCCACTTTATTAGGTCCCAACGAGACTCGAACTCGTGATGTCCTGCTTACTAGGCAGGCGCTTTGCCATCTAAGCCATGAGACCGTCTGTTATCATGATCTGCTAACAATTCAAAATCTTTAGAAGATGATACAAACAATCAAATTCTTTTCATTATTGCTACGTTTAGTGTCCAAAAGCTATACGAATTTTCTTTACATTCAAGATTTTATACTTCTAAATTACCTAGGATTCAACTTTCAGTTTCCACATACAAATTCCAATCTATTAGGTCCCAACGAGACTCGAACTCGTAATTTCCTGCTTACTAGGCAGGCGCTTTGCCATCTAAGCCATGAGACAGTCGTTTGTCATGAATTGCTAACAAATCAAAATCTTTGAAAGAGGATACAAACAATCTAATTCTATTATTATTGCTACTTTTAGTGTCCTAAAGCTATACGAATTGTGTCTTTACATTCAAGTCCTTAAACTTCTTCTTGAACTGCGACTCTACTTTCAGTACGCTAATCCATATTCCACTCTATTAGGTCCCAACGAGAATCGAATTCGTGATCTTCTGCTTACTAGGTAGGCGCTTTGCCATCTAAGCCATGAGACCGTCTATTATCATGATCTGCTAGCAATTCAAAATCTTTGAAAGATGATACAAACAATCAAATTCTTTTATTATTGCTACGTTTAGTGTTCAAAAGCTATACGAATTGTGGGTTTACATTCAAGTCTTTAAACTTCTTCTTGAACTGCGACTGTACTTTCAGTTTGCTAATCCATACTCCACTTTATTAGGTCCCAACGAGACTCGAACTCGTGATCTCCTGCTTACTAGGCAGGCGCTTTGCCATCTAAACCATGAGACCGTCTATTATCATGATCTGCTAACAATTCAAAATCTTTAGAAGATGATACAAACAATCAAATTCTTTTCATTATTGCTACGTTTAGTGTCCAAAAGCTATACGAATCTTCTTTACATTCAAGCTTTTATACTTCTAAATTACCTAGGATTCAACTTTCAGTTTCCACATATAAATTCCAATCTATTAGGTCCCAACGACACTCGAACTCGTGATCTCCTGCTTACTAGGCAGGCGCTTTGCCATCTAAGCCATGAGACCGTCTATTATCATGATCTGCTAACAATTCAAAATCTTTAGAAGATGATACAAACAATCAAATTCTTTTCATTATTGCTACGTTTAGTGTCCAAAAGCTATACGAATTTTCTTTACATTCAAGATTTTATACTTCTAAATTACCTAGGATTCAACTTTCAGTTTCCACATACAAATTCCAATCTATTAGGTCCCAACGAGACTCGAACTCGTAATGTCCTGCTTACTAGGCAGGCGCTTTGCCATCTAAGCCATGAGACAGTCGTTTGTCATGAATTGCTAACAAATCAAAATCTTTGAAAGAGGATACAAACAATCTAATTCTATTATTATTGCTACTTTTAGTGTCCTAAAGCTATACGAATTGTGTCTTTACATTCAAGTCCTTAAACTTCTTCTTGAACTGCGACTCTACTTTCAGTACGCTAATCCATATTCCACTCTATTAGGTCCCAACGAGAATCGAATTCGTGATCTTCTGCTTACTAGGTAGGCGCTTTGCCATCTAAGCCATGAGACCGTCTATTATCATGATCTGCTAACAATTCAAAATCTTTAGAAGATGATACAAACAATCAAATTCTTTTATTATTGCTATGTTTAGTGTCCAAAAGCTATACGAACTGTTTCTTTACATTCAAGTCCTTAAACTTCTTCTTGAACAGCGACTCTACTTTCAGTTCGCTATCCATATTCCACATTATTAGGTCCCAACGAGACTCGAACTCGTGATCTCCTGCTTACTAGGCAGGCGCTTTGCCATCTAAGCCATGAGACCGTCTATTATCATGATCTGCTAACAATTCAAAATCTTTAGAAGATGATACAAACAATCAAATTCTTTTCATTATTGCTATTATCTTTTTAGTGTCCAAAAGCTATACGAATTTTCTTTACATTCAAGCTTTTATACTTCTAAATTACCTAGGATTCAACTTTCAGTTTCCACATATAAATTCCAATCTATTAGGTCCCAACTAGACTCGAACTCGTGATCTCCTGCTTACTAGGCAGGCGCTTTGCCATCTAAGCCATGAGACCGTCTATTATCATGATCTGCTAACAATTCAAAATCTTTAGAAGATGATACAAACAATCAAATTCTTTTCATTATTGCTACGTTTAGTGTCCAAAAGCTATACGAATTTTCTTTACATTCAAGCTTTTATACTTCTAAATTACCTAGGATTCAACTTTCAGTTTCCACATATAAATTCCAATCTATTAGGTCCCAACTAGACTCGAACTCGTGATCTCCTGCTTACTAGGCAGGCGCTTTGCCATCTAAGCCATGAGACCGTCTATTATCATGATCTGCTAACAATTCAAAATCTTTAGAAGATGATACAAACAATCAAATTCTTTTCATTATTGCTACGTTTAGTGTCCAAAAGCTATACGAATTTTCTTTACATTCAAGCTTTTATACTTCTAAATTACCTAGGATTCAACTTTCAGTTTCCACATATAAATTCCAATCTATTAGGTCCCAACGAGACTCGAACTCGTGATCTCCTGCTTACTAGGCAGGCGCTTTGCCATCTAAGCCATGAGACCGTCTATTATCATGATCTGCTAACAATTCAAAATCTTTAGAAGATGATACAAACAATCAAATTCTTTTCATTATTGCTACGTTTAGTGTCCAAAAGCTACACGAATTTTCTTTACATTCAAGCTTTTATACTTCTAAATTACCTAGGATTCAACTTTCAGTTTCCACATATAAATTCCAATCTATTAGGTCCCAACGAGACTCGAACTCGTGATCTCCTGCTTACTAGGCAGGCGCTTTGCCATCTAAGCCATGAGACCGTCTATTATCATGATCTGCTAACAATTCAAAATCTTTAGAAGATGATACAAACAATCAAATTCTTTTCATTACTGCTACGTTTAGTGTCCAAAAGCTATACGAATTTTCTTTACATTCAAGCTTTTATACTTCTAAATTACCTAGGATTCAACTTTCAGTTTCCACATACAAATACCAATGTATTAGGTCCCAACGAGACTCGAACTCGTGATCTCCTACTTACTAGGCAGGCGCTTTGCCATCTAAGCCATGACACCGTCGATTTTCATGATCTGCTAACAATTCAAAATCTTTGAAAGATGATACAAACAATCAAATTCTTTTGTTATTGCTATGTTTAGTGTCCAAAAGCTATACGAACTGTTTCTTTACATTCAAGTCCTTAAACTTCTTCTTGAACAGCGACTCTACTTTCAGTTCGCTAATCCATATTCCACATTATTAGGTCCCAACGAGACTCGAACTCGTGATCTCCTGCTTACTAGGCAGGCGCTTTGCCATCTAAGCCATGAGACCGTCTATTATCATGATCTGCTAACAATTCAAAATCTTTAGAAGATGATACAAACAATCAAATTCTTTTCATTATTGCTACGTTTAGTGTCCAAAAGCTATACGAATTTTCTTTACATTCAAGCTTTTATACTTCTAAATTACCTAGGATTCAACTTTCAGTTTCCACATATAAATTCCAATCTATTAGGTCCCAACGAGACTCGAACTCGTGATCTCCTGCTTACGAGGCAGGCGCTTTGCCATCTAAACCATGAGACCGTCTATTATCATGATCTGCTAACAATTCAAAATCTTTAGAAGATGATACAAACAATCAAATTCTTTTCATTATTGCTACGTTTAGTGTCCAAAAGCTATACGAATTTTCTTAACATTCAAGCTTTTATACTTCTAAATTACCTAGGATTCAACTTTCAGTTTCCACATATAAATTCCAATCTATTAGGTCCCAACGAGACTCGAACTCGTGATCTCCTGCTTACGAGGCAGGCGCTTTGCCATCTAAACCATGAGACCGTGTATTATCATGATCTGCTAACAATTCAAAATCTTTAGAAGATGATACAAACAATCAAATTCTTTTCATTATTGCTTCGTTTAGTGTCCAAAAGCTATACGAATTTTCTTTACATTCAAGCTTTTATACTTCTAAATTACCTAGGATTCAACTTTCAGTTTCCACATATAAATTCCAATCTATTAGGTCCCAACGAGCCTTGAACTCGTGATCTCCTGCTTACTAGGCAGGCGCTTTGCCATCTAAGCCATGACACCGTCGATTTTCATGATCTGCTAACAATTCAAAATCTTTGAAAGATGATACAAACAATCAAATTCTTTTATTATTGCTATGTTTAGTGTCCAAAAGCTATACGAACTGTTTCTTTACATTCAAGTCCTTAAACTTCTTCTTGAACAGCGACTCTACTTTCAGTTCGCTAATCCATATTCCACTTTATTAGGTCCCAACGAGACTCGAACTCGTGATCTCCTGCTTACTAGGCAGGCGCTTTGCCATCTAAGCCATGAGACCGTCTATTATCATGATCTGCTAACAATTCAAAATCTTTAGAAGATGATACAAACAATCAAATTCTTTTCATTATTGCTACGTTTAGTGTCCAAAAGCTATACGAATTTTCTTTACATTCAAGATTTTATACTTCTAAATTACCTAGGATTCAACTTTCAGTTTCCACATACAAATTCCAATCTATTAGGTCCCAACGAGACTCGAACTCGTAATCTCCTGCTCACTAGGCAGGCGCTTTGCCATCTAAGCCATGAGACAGTCGTTTGTCAAGAATTGCTAACAAATCAAAATCTTTGAAAGAGGATACAAACAATCTAATTCTATTATTATTGCTACTTTTAGTGTCCTAAAGCTATACGAATGGTGTCTTTACATTCAAGTCCTTAAACTTCTTCTTGAACTGCGACTCTACTTTCAGTTCGCTAATCCATATTCCACTCTATTAGGTCCCAACGAGAATCGAATTCGTGATCTTCTGCTTACTAGGTAGGCGCTTTGCCATCTAAGCCATGAGACCGTCTATTATCATGATCTGCTAGCAATTCAAAATCTTTGAAAGATGATACAAACAATCAAATTCTTTTATTATTGCTACGTTTTTGTTCAAAAGCTATACGAATTGTGGCTTTACATTCAAGTCTTTAAACTTCTTCTTGAACTGCGACTGTACTTTCAGTTTGCTAATCCATACTCCACTTTATTAGGTCCCAACGAGACTCGAACTCGTGATCTCCTGCTTACTAGGCAGGCGCTTTGCCATCTAAGCCATGAGACCGTCTATTATCATGATCTGCTAACAATTTAAAATCTTTAGAAGATGATACAAACAATCAAATTCTTTTCATTATTGCTACGTTTAGTGTCCTAAAGCTATTCGAATTTTCTTTACATTCAAGCTTTTATACTTCTAAATTACCTAGGATTCAACTTTCAGTTTCCACATATAAATTCCAATCTATTAGGTCCCAACGAGACTCGAACTCGTGATCTCCTGCTTACTAGGCAGGCGCTTTGCCATCTAAGCCATGAGACCGTCGATTTTCATGATCTGCTAACAAATCAAAATCTTTGAAAGATGATACAAACAATCAAATTCGTTTATTATTGCTACGTTTAGTGTCCAAATGCTATACGAACTGTTTCTTTACATTCAAGTCCTTAAACTTCTTCTTGAACAGCGACTCTACTTCCAGTTCGCTAATCCATATTCCACTCTATTAGGTCCCAACGAGACTCGAACTCGTGATCTCCTGCTTACTAGGCAGGCGCTTTGCCATCTAAGCCATGAGACCGTCTATTATCATGATCTGCTAACAATTCAAAATCTTTAGAAGATGATACAAACAATCAAATTCTTTTCATTATTGCTACGTTTAGTGTCCAAAAGCTACACGAATTGCGTCTTTACATTCAATCGCTTAAATTTCTAATTGACCTAGGATTCAACTTTAAGTTTCCACATACAGGTTCCAATCTATTAGGTCCCAACGAGACTCGAACTCGTGATCTCCTGCTTACTAGGCAGGCGCTTTGCCATCAAAGCCATGATACCGTCGTTTTTCATGATCTGCTAACAATTCAAAATCTTTGAAAGATGATACAAACAATCAAATTGTTTTATTATTGCTATGTTTAGTGTCCAAAAGCTATACGAACTGTTTCTTTACATTCAAGTCCTTAAACTTCTTCTTGAACAGGGACTCTACTTTCAGTTCGCTAATCAATATTCCACTCTATTAAGCCCCAACGAGACTCGAACTCATGATCTCCTGCTTACTAGGCAGGCGCTTTGCCATCTAATCCATGAGACCGTCTATTATCATGATTTGCTAACAATTCAAAATCTTTAGAAGATGATACAAACAATCAAATTCTTTTCATTATTGCTACGTTTAGTGTCCAAAAGCTACACGAATTGTGTCTTTACATTCAATCATTTAAACTTCTAATTGACCTAGGATTCAACTTTCAGTTTCCACATCCAGGTTTCAATCTATTACGTCCCAACGAGACTCGAACTCGTGATCTCCTGCTTACTAGGGAGGCGATTTGCCATCTAGGCAGGCAGTCATCCGACATTAGAGCGAGGGTGGGGTGGAAAAAATGGCTGCTAGGCTGGGGTGGGAAACTGGCCAAATCAGCCCTTTACTAGATTGCGAATAACTCGGCCAATAAAATCCGGAAAAAGATTTCCTTTCGGATTTGCATTGAAGGATGACCAAGCAAACTTTTGGTACAATTATTATTTTTTTAAGGCTTCGCTTTTTCCCGAAAAGCAATACCAAAGACCCCCCCCCCAAATTTCAAAAATTTGAAAAAATCCTAACTTTAACATAAAATATATCCCGAACGGCAGGGAATATTAGAATTCTGAAAAAACAGGCAAATCCGGAGTCAAAAACTGGATTGGCCTGTATTTTTTTAGAATTTTAGATCCCATAGCAGAATAAGAAAAAAAATGGGGTCCATGAATTTGGTGCACTTGAGTGGTGGATTGCTTGTTAAAAAATTTAGCTAGCATACGTGTAGAGGATTTTTAAAGATGCAATTCAAAACTTACGTCTTATTTCCGTTTTCGGTCAATTTCCTACCTGTATTTCAGGCATCAGTTATACATTTTGTAATTTTTTTAAAGAAATTGTTTACTTTTCATTGTCGAACCGTTGGCTGTACTATATATTGACGATAGTGCGCACATAGGTATCTGAAATGTTTTTTTTCAATGAATAGCTGAAATATTCAAACACGAGCTATTTGCTCAATGTTTAGTCCTCCCTTCCCGCAACAGATGGACACGCTGCAACAAAAGCATGCTCAAACAGGAAGCAAACTTATGAAACCAAAATAAATAAATTAGTAAAATTATTGGTCTTTAATCAAGAGTCACTATTTGTAACGGATTATTAATGAGAGGTAGAATGGAAAGAATCAAAAATAATATTACACAAATAAGTTAGAAGACAGCATTTTCAAAGGCAACACCAAATAGAAGATAAGACAGGGCAATATCTTTTCTGTGTGACTATTTCTGGGCAACCAGGTGGTAACCGATGGAGACTAGCAACTGAATCAACAGACGAAGAGTAAGCACGGCACTGCAACTTAAGAGTAACGAACTGAGAGCAAACGAAAGAAGTGTCAATAAACTAAAAGAAAAACAAAGAAAATGATGCTTTTCGTGGTATTTAACTAGCAGTCCGGTTAGTTAAATAGCTATGTTAATCCGGATACATTTACCAGAAATGCCAGAAAATAAAAGATTGCATCACAGTTTACATACACAGCCATAGATTGCGGATGCAAATAGCTACCTCTTTATGTTCCTCCTTTCCTCATTCAGTCTGGCATCCTATATTAAACATGAGTAAAAAGAGAGATATCCGAATCATTTTAACAGGTGAGTGCGCGCTATTTCTTTTTGTGCAAGGAAAATTCCCAGGGCAGGGAAATTTGTCGGGTCGGACAAAATCACAATTATGCGGCATGGGCGTTCACTCTCAGTTTTTCGTTTGTAAATCATTCATGAAAACGCACGTATAACTGATGCCCATACGGGATCGTATAGCAAAAATTGGCTTCTCTGAAGTCGGATGAGTGCGCAAAACAATAAATTAAACGATTTTGTTATATTAGGACATAATTTTATTGCTTGCTCTTTTTCGATACAGTCACATTTGAATTACAGTTATGCACCTGTTCACTTTCACGTTTATCTTTCGGCATCAGGACTCGTTGTCCTTCAATCTGTGATCGCTTTGTTCTTGGAAATCGGCAAAAGTAGAACGTATATAGAAAATTGATCGTCATTGGAGAGGGAGAAACCGGAGCAGATGCTGTTCCCAGTCCCACACACTTCTGCGTTAAAAAGAGACACCGTTGTCTTCAGTGTGAACGCTGGCTATAATATTAAAAAAAAATAATAGTAGGGCCTACACCGTGACAGGGAGGCAGCGGTGACAACAACATGAAACAAGAGATTTGACTCGACAGCTGGTTGGATTATCTCGGTTCATATTTTTGGATTGTAATTTATATTCTGAAGTCTAAGACTGTGACGTTTCGAACAGAATAATAAACGGCAACAGTTGTTCTCAAAAATTACACAATCCTCCTACGGCTGTCATTCCAACATTGTACACTAAAGCTGCGTGATTATTTGATCTTCTTGCACACATTGAACGATTGCTCAATCCTTGCTCTGCAAAAGCTATTATTATTTTCCAAAATGCTCGCTGTGCTTTATAGGGTTGCAAGCAATATATCGACGCGATGACGAAGTGAGCGGAAAATTGAAATTCGAGGTTCGCTCACGTTTGATATTTAAAAGACATCGTTTGTGCATTAGTATTTTCATTTAAACGTGCAGTCTGATAGGGTTATATAAGACGAAGGTCTGACACCGTTTCCATCTGAAATGTTGCGTAACGGAAACAAATAAAGAAAGAAAAATCCTTGTTAATGTAAGAAACATAGATAAAGCGTTTTGAATTACTCGTTTTTCTGCGAAGTAAGGTCGTTGTCAGCAAGCATCGTTCATATAATCAGGTAAATGACATCACACACCCATTTGTATATAGGCCTCGTCCGCGTGTTGACAGATGTAAGAAAACGGCAATGGTTTTATCTTATATATAGAACCTTTTGGCTTTATCAAACGCAATGTATGGCCCACTTGATATTCTTATCACAAGGGCAATCGATTACACTTGTTCCAAGATTTATACAAAGACAAAAGCAACAAGCCTTGACGTGCTCACAATTCGTGCACAACTGCACATTTACAGGCAATCCTCGCGAGACTCATTCGTCTGTCCCATCTTCCAATTGCCTGTCTGGCCTTCGCTGTAAATGACTAGACAATTCAGGACGCATAACCCGCGACGTGCCATAAAACATTTTAAACTTAATAACGTAATTGCAGCTAATCAATTCCATTGAATTAGAAGATTAGGGATTATATAACAGTTATTTTGCGTTGCACCAACGCGTATCATGTCACTGATAATTTAAAACAAAAGAGGTCTGATAACTATATAAAATCTAAATGGCAAGGTTGCACGAACGGCGTGCATGCTTAACATAACGTGATTTGTCACAGCATATTATTTGCGTGTGACGGAAATATTGTTCGTCGTTCCGCTTCCAACCGCAGGTATTCAAATTCTGCATGGAATAAGGATTCTAAATTTTTGTGGTTTGTTATATAGTTTCACTGCAAAGTCGTATTTGCGGTTAGCTTTTTAATAAGGAACTCGATAAGTTTGAAGTGGCTGTATAGGCTAGGGATTAATTGTAATGGCCGCAGAGAGCGAGGTTTGTTTTTTTTTCTTTTCTTTTCTTCTCTAGTGTTTTCTTTATAACGGCCTCGTCCAACAACATTTGGTGCGCCGTTCACGATTCCCAGAAGCAACATCAGAATAAGCTAGTCACGTCCATCGGCGCCTTTAAGTTGATTCTTCATATTATATCGTCGCGAATAAAAGTAATCGAATCGCACAACGTACATATAACGTCAACGTATAACTCGGGTCGTTTGACAAGCAGCAACGCTTGCCCACTTTTCTTTTGTGTTGTCTGGTGAGCAGATGCTCTGCTGCAAAAGTATATATGTACAAGCACTTTAAAAGACTTCTATCGCCCGATTAAACGAGTAAAGTGCCACACTATAACTCTGTCATTTTAAATGATAAATGTCGAATAGAAAAAAAAAACTAAAGGACAAAATAAAATTTTGATTCTTTATAACAAGCTCCAATATAATATCGATAAAAGAGTTATATATACAGAAATTCGTTCACATTCAGTGGAATATTTTTTGTTCGCAAATCAAGCTGTCTCAGCATTCAAGAGGATGACAAAAGAAACTTTGTCGTTTTTGTTTGTTTAGTTTATACCCTTTCGTTTAGGATGCTGATGTACGGGTCAATACATGGGAGATCAGATAGATATACATTTTTGATTCGCATCTTATTTTCCGTTCACGTTTTGTTTGTTAGACCTTTGTCTAATAACCGCTAGACATATTGCCTTGGACTGAAACACAAGGCCCTTATAATCCCAGTTATAGTTCATAATTAACTCATTAGGTTTAATAGTTGAACAGATGAATTGCTCAGCAGTGCATTGTCATGGAGGGTTTTTTTTCAAATATATACAGCAGTAGATGTGTGTCGCGGCTGCGTTCACGGTTCCGTAACCATAGTTTCCGGCAACTGGTTTTGGATAGCCCCACAGACACAGTCTTTGTTGAGTCTGACGTGTGGGCATATGCCGTGCGACATGTGACGAGATCCAAAGCTATATGGGACAAATGCCCATAACATCCAACTATCAGTTGAGTCTTTATCGCCCTATACGGTATATAATGAATTATCAAACGGCAATGGTTCACCGTTATTAAGTATATAGGCAGTAATAATTTCTTTGACAGCAATGACCAACTCAGCAGGAAATACCATCACGACTTGTTTTTTTATTTCTCTATACAGTCTTCGTTGATGTCTGCCTGCTATTTATGACTTTATATAACCGTGAATCTATTATACTTTAGTCTCATCGTTACGGGACATATTTTTAGACCGCACAAGCAGTTCGCTGATCATTTTTTTCTCTTCGCAAGACATGACGTCCCGATTGTATTTTTTAAATTTCATATGCGAGTGAACATCAGCACAAGTGTAATCACGTCTAGAAGAACTCAATGTGATATTTACGGTAGTTCAACTTTCGAGTGGGCGGTAGATAGACCTATAGAAAAATGAACTAATGTAGAATAGAAGGTTATTATGTATGTACGAATGAAGGAGATTGAAACAACCGACGTACAAATCTTTTTGGGTTTTGTCTCATCTCTTTGAACATTTCATAACAGGCAGGAGGGCAGGGGGGGGGTGGCATTCCGCTTTCCCTATTGTTTGCCTTTCTCCCCCTTTTTGAATAATAATATTAGAAACTAGCAGCAACGAGAAAGAGAGAAATGGTTGGCAATGGAAGTACGGCACTCCAATCAAGCACGAGAGTCCTATATGTAGACTGTATACATATGAGGCTCCCGAAATATGCAAATGCTCTGCCGCCTTTATAGTCGCCAGACTAACAGTTTTTGTTGATATCAATTATTCAAAGTAAGGCTGTCATTTAGTCTACAATTCCGCTAGCTTATACATTTATAGTTTAACAAAAAGCATCAATTCTATGGATATGTAAGAACACGTACAAACATCACCGTTCTTCCTCGGACGTGTATAGTTCTTTCAGAAAAAAGAGAGAAAAATTGGCAACAAATACAGTGGCAATTGATGAGCGATTCAATCATTTAATAACCTGGCCAACAGTCCCGACGATTTCATTTCAATAATGTCATCTAAACTATTAAACATGGGGATCTCCATTTTATATATAGTCTAACCTATGCACACTTTTTTTTCTCAGAAGAATGTATATAAACATCATTCGTGTTACACTCATCATCCAACAGTCAAAATCTGTTATATTATTGTTAGGCCTACGTTGCCTCTCGGCCTAATATACATATACGAGTTCGTACCATCAATCACGAACATGTTTTTTTTTAAGCGGTTTGTATATGACTCCCCCCTCCCGTAAATGATTGACTCGCGATTCGTGAATCATCTCTCAGATTCTTCTTCGTTATTAAGAAACGTTTTCTACTCTCGAGCCGAACAGAGCAGTGCTGGAAATAACAGCGATCGCTGCTGTCGAGTTATTGTTTCGCATTCCTCTTCTATACATGCATTTCGTTCCCGTTTTATAGAATGCAATCGTTATGACTTGATGCGCCGGTGTCATGAAGCCGCGGGAGATTAATGCGTCAGTTCATCCATCTGCAACAAAAGGAGAGGGTGAAAGATAAAGATGTTGTTCTTGCAAGCGACGTGGCCATCATACCAAACCAAAACTTTCTTTTTTTTTTTTAACCAATAGGTCATAGCAAAAGATAATGGTGTATGGTTATACATTCTACTATGTTTGGGATCGACTCTCTCTCATCCCTTTTAAAAAATATTGTGATATGCCCTCATCGACGCCAAAACTCTTCCTAGAAAATATAGAACTGGGCATCGAAGTCTTGTCTATGAGAATGCACGTTGAAACGCAGTTCATCTATCTTAAACTATACGTATTTTTTATAGCCTATCTTTTCTTTATATAGGCCTGCGTGTAGGATACCATCGAAGTTCAGGGTAGATATATATACACAAATTGACCCGAAATGGTTATATATATACGCAGGGGTTGAGGCGGCAGAGCGGCTGTTTGCTGGAGACGGGAAAGTAAAAAAAAGGGGGGGGGGGGATCGCGTCAATGGGGCCGAGAAGACGTCAGTGCGTGACTAATGGAATGTTTGTTCCTTCCGAGTCGGTGAAGCGCACGCGTCAGCGCCGGATGGATTTCAGATCCTTTTAGAAATTGCAAACCTATTCCCGTTGATGTTACACCAGTCAGCTTTGCTTCTTTCTTTTTTTAAAATTTATTTCTGCGCCAGGAAACAAACATTTCGGTATATAGAGCTTGGAGATCACCACATTTTTCGTTGTTGTTGTTGTTGTTGATGTTAGATCTATAGTTTAGGCGGACGCGACATGCAGATTGAGCAGAAAAGAAAACTTGTGTCTTATTTGTTTTTTTATTTTTCTTTTTTTTTTCTGGTACTTTTGAATTTACTCATTGGAATTAAATGCAAACATATATTCACATTGGGCCTATTTTTTGGTCCAGGGATGACATGGAAAACACCCCACCCCCATTTTTTTCCGTTTTTTCTCTTATGTTTAGGTCTCACAATTTTTTTTTCTTTCCGGTTTATACCCTCTTTATCTGTGTATACGTTTAACAACAAAGAAAAATCATTGAGGAAATGATGCCGCATAGCCCTCGATAATCTTTATACAGACTGACTCAAGCATCTCTCCCCCCTCTTCCTAAACGGCCTGCTGAACCGGAAAAAATAAACTGCTAAAGATTAATAGTATAGTCTACACATTTTTTTTGCTTTGATTATTGTGCTTTTTTAAACTATATTTGTGATGTCCCTTCGAATCTTCTAAGAATCGGTATCGGCTGCTGAACGAGCAAACGATCACAGATCTTATACAAGAGCGGACGTTTTAAGGTATAACACGGAGTTCGATTAAATGGGAGAAAAACAATAAACAATCATGTCAGAGTCAAATAAAAAAAACCTTTAAATTATTCAACTTTAGCTGTCATTCATATTGCCATTTTTACACTTGACAGGCGTAGATGTATAGAAATCGTGGTGTATGAGTAAACGTGACCACAGTGTGCGTATAAAACGTCGAATAAAGCTAATGCTATATGCATATGTTTGTTGACGTCTAAAATAAAATCAAACTGCTACAGGCTTTCAGAAATCCCTAATACCTACAGCCCAATCCTTACATATGCATAATATTATAGTGCATATAGGGGGTTGCGTATGAAGTACTAATAGCTATTAACCTACAGTCCTCTTTATCTGCTGAAAAGATCCTCATGCGGGGACTGCCCAAAAATGTGTGGTGTATGCAAATAACAGTATACGACCACAATATGGAAAAAAAATGGCTTTCTGTATTATAAGAGACATTCATTATAGACCCTACGCATCATCGTGATTTTATAGCTGTATAATCTCTTGTCATAATATAGCGCACGCACCATTGGCCCTAGCCCGCGGAGTCTTTATAGGTCGCATAATATACAAATATAACCTTTGTGTGCACATGGAGTTATTGAGTAAAACAAGAGGGGACATCACAGTGCGTCATACATGAAGAAGGCATCGTTGAATATTCACAACTCGGACATTTCGCCTCTTGAAATCGAGAGTTCTTGATGGTTGACGAGTTGCGGCATCCAAACGCATGGATTGCGATGACCGTTTTCCGCCAACGGGAATGCACGAAAGCGCACCCGCACGCCGTGCATACCGTCCAGCTTTGTCAAGAAAGATACAAACAAGCGTCTTTCAAAGGCATTATAGACGCTGATCATCGATTGCGACAAGAAACACCGGAAGATATACGCCCCGGTTTATTCAGTATCATGTGCGAGTGGCATATGTAGGCTATATATCATCGGCTTTCCGCAATGTACGCATTTGTTTGTTTATGAAGGCAACATGCAGAAAATGATGAATTGCTCGTGTTGTATTGCACGATCTGATGCACGGACAGATATCATCGTAGACAGATCGTGTAACTGAACCGGCACGAGTTTCGTTTATACATTGGATCACATGCTGATTCTATAGGATTTGAACAGATTGAACTGGGAAACGTGTGCTGATTGTGTTCGTTTCAGTCGATTAAGCGGCTATAGAATTTTATAGCTCTATCTGTATATAGAAGCTTTTATGAATGTTTTTGTGAGAAGAATAAAGTTGGTTTAAGCTCTGGTAAATGCTGGCTTAATTAACTAACTGATGATGCTTCATTAACACGATTACATTGTTTCGTCAATTTAAAAGCAAAACGAAAAGAAAAAAAAAATGTTTTGATGGGCGTCAGTGTTTTTAAATTTTTTGTGAAATTACAATTGATTTTAGCGTTACACAGCTAAACTATACACAAACAGTTTCACATTGTGCAAAGCTGAAAATGAGCAAACAATTGTTAGGTTTCTGGGGGTTCTCTTTGATGATTTATTGGATAACTAATTTGCTTGTTTGTTTGGTCTCATTGAAGCGTTATTTGGGATCCTTTACTTTCGCCGGAGTCGTGTAAAGATTTGCGGCCGTTTTCTCTGTATCATTTTTTCCTCCCCTCTCCCCCGTTTTTTTTTTTTTTTGGCATGCAAAACTCTGATATACAGTATGAAGATGACGATAACATTTTAGCGGTTACGGTACACGCTATGAGATTATTCTCTAAAGAACCTCATCACTGGACCAATTTTTCAAGATGTTTACAATTTTGAAAATACCTTTATCTGATAAAAAAAAGAAACTATCGTGATTTGCCCAAAGCATGACCTATATATATACGCCCTGATTCCATATTCCCGGCTCTTTTGTATTCGATTTTTATTCGGCAAAAACTATATTCTAAGAATTACCCAGTCGCATAAAGGGAAAGAAAAGCAAAGTGAAATGGGGGTTTTGGGATTGAATATGCTGTAATCCCGTGCCCAGCTGAAATGTGTATTCCGATAGATTTTTATTCACTTTGGACTATATTATATACATAGGGATTTCACAGTAGCGATGGAATGCACCTTTTCAAAAAATGCGGAAACTCATATAATGTGCTCTGTGTCCTCAAACGAAATTCTCTTTATATCCAACGTAAAACTCGTTTGCCGATGCTGTGGACATGTTTGGGTGCACAGATTTCAGTACATTAGCCAATCAATTCGGTAGGCTATAATCTCATACGTTGCCCGGGAAACAATAATTTTCTTCCGTAGTGAAAGAAGTGGTCCGTATCGACCCTTTTTTTTTTTTTAGTAAGAGTTGTGAAACCTTTTAATCGACTTTGACATATAGCGGTTTTAATTACCTGAAACACTGTCGCTTCTATAAAGCTGTTGTAATTACATGCGCATTAGAGACACAGCATATCTTCATCGAGGATAGCTGGAGTATTTTCACGACGTTTCACCGACATAACAATACGGTTCTCAGAAACTCACGATAGTATTTTCACCAGGTTTATACTGAAAGCGTATGAAATCTGTCCTCACAAAAGCATAGGCCTACCTTTGAATTCATTGCAATAGCCCTACACTAGATAGTATTACGTCATAAATTTACAAGTTTCATATAAAAACAAAAGAGTTCCTTTTATAACAACACGATTCTAATATAAGCATAGGCCAGCGTCGTCTATAAACGTTTATATGGACTTAAAAAAAAAAACTTTCCTGTTGGCGTATATATATTTCAATACTTATTATACTTATATAGCCAGCAAGCAAGTGGAATGTATACCTTTGGCCGGGCCTTTGGCTATAGCGCGTGTGGATTAAACACTGACTAGATACATACAAACTATATACGGCCAGAAAAAAAAATATATATATAATGGCTTTCTATATTGGTTAATGGCGTGCCAAGCGACCACTCACGTCCCTATTCCATATGGGTTTCTTATATGCGGCTGCATTTTGCTGTAGGCCTAACAACGAATGCATATGCTGCTGGCCCTGCTGCCCTCTTAGATATTTCTACAGCAGAGTTTTTATATATTACGATGGCGCTATAGCGGTCTCCAGGGCAAAACGTCCGACTAACTGTCTTGATGTTACACTATACACATATATAGCAAAGAAAAGCGTGAAGACCTTGTTTATATATCTTCTCTTTCCTTTCCTTTATATATGTTTTCATCCAGTTTTATATACCCCCCCCCACATTTTCCTTAACTGTCCAGCTTGTTCACCTAAGTCACGTTTCTTATAGTTTGCTATATACTATATAATTGTTGACACAAGCAGACAGCGAAAGTCTGCGTTATATGCCATAATATTAGCCTATACACAAAAATTATTTTCTTTAAATATGATTATACGAATCGAATCAGCCATATTCAAAACCATTCACAACTCCCATCCCGTACATAGCGACCACTTCATAATATACGTTAGGCCTAATCTGTTTTTCTCCGCTTCGTTCCGTTAATATAAGTACTTCATGAGAAATACATAAGCCTATATCTGTGCGATCGATGGATATTATAACTTATAACATCCAAACCTATAAGCGCAATTCTTATGTTTGTTGTATGCTTTCCCGTTTATTGCGTCAAAGCGAAGCATCTATAAACATTTACTTGTTTACAGTCTTCCCAAATCATTTTCAAGATGGACGATGTTGTACGCATCGCACAGCATATAAACTTCAAAAAACATTTCCCGATCGCATCTTTTTATTACCTCAAGGCGTTGTCCAGAAGAGTATATAGGCTATACATTCATGGAACGCCAGTGTGTGTTTATAGCTCTGGGCCAACAGCACAGAGCAGCACATCAGAGAGGAAGAATAAGAAAAGAGGGTCGATCTTCATCTCCCATCTAAGAAAAAAAAGTTGAATAAATGCGACAGACTATTCACTTAGGCCCTACATTGCAAGGCTTTTTACAGTCAACATCTGTATGCATGGTCTTTATTTTCCCCCCTTTTTTTATTTTTCTTTTCGTCCGTTTGCTTTCCTATTTTGCCTCGGCCTCAAACAGCATGTTTTTTTTTTGTGTCTGTGTGTTGAATTCGAAACGCAGAGCCAAAGCTGTGTACACATCCAGATTTGTGTATAGTCGAAAGCAATCACATTCAGTTCCACTGAGCTCAACTATATAGGCCCTTATATATACTTTGTTGGCATTGATCAAGCCAACGAGTTTTGCGCTATTTTTTTCTTTTGGTGCCGCCTAAAATGATCAGTTCTCTGTGTATAACAAAACCAACTTTCTTTCATATATGAACGAGTAGATTACATTTCTTTTGATTCCAGATCATCTGATGTGTGCGCTGTGAGCGACTATATTGGAGAGGCTAAGTGTCCATGCACACATCAGACGTGTATATTTATTATATACGTTTCAACATATATTTTCAATAGGTTGTGCATTTTGCTCGTCGTGTTCAATTTGACAGAGTGACAGTTAAAAGACGTTATGGAACTTCTTCTTTTTTAAAATTCTATAGTTTCATCAGTAAAACGAAATTCACAGTGCAAATGTTTCTTTTTATTTATGTATGTACGCAAAGTACCGAGACCTATTTGCGTGTGCACAAACTCATTGTCTGCGATTTGAATACAGGATGAAAGCTGAACCCTTTAGATGACATGCTGTCTCCTTTTGTGTATTTATATAGATTTTTCTTTTCAGTGAAATTTTCGTTTGGCATCCCAACTTAGTGTGATCTATAGGGAAGGGCATATAACTTTCATGCGAAATTAACCGTCTCAAATGCACCCTAGACAATGAATTTAAATATAACTTTCAGATTCAACAGTAGCCTATACATCAGCAATCGTTTATAAATAAGAGGTGAACTATTTAACAGTTTATTATTAGCATTGCGTGAGGATAACGCGGTGCTGACGTCATTTAAAAGTTAACTGGATGACACTCGTACACCGACAAATTGAAAGTTAATTTGATTAATTTGCGTGATTTCTGCTGCGATATATATAAAGCTCGTTGGAGACGTGCGCATATATATACTAATAAAATTCTTTAATTTTCGATGATGGGATGTATATAAGTTCTTGTCAAAAACGTTTACATTTATATAGCTATATGATTGGTACATGTTCTTGATTCATATTGCAATGGGTCAGTAACTTTTTTATTTCATTTGATGTGATTGGTAAATATTAAACATTCAGAATGCCACAGCCCATGTGCATCGCCAAGACAACATAGGTATAGCCGCCTCTAGATTATTACTATGTATATACAACTACGTAATACAATAACCATTCGATTATACACACGCTGCTGCTGGGCAATGTTTGAAAAGCCAGAAACTTTGGCAAGATTAGTTTTAGATTTTTTTTATTATGTTTGTTTGTTATCAGTCAATCATCAAGTCTCTGCTGTGCGTTTGTCCGTATATACGATCTATTATTCTTCCGCAGTTAATAAAACAACTTTCCTAATACCCTCCCAGTGCTGAACCCACATGTATAAAAACAATATATAGTCTAAAGTAGACTACAACAACAGTTTTGCCATATCACATCACTTATGGCGGCCGTATTTAATACAGGAAAACGTATAGCTATTATATATATAGGTTTGGCATTCATATAAATCCCATTATTGTCTATTACCGTAATCGTTCTGCGTTTAAGTCTACCTATAGAAAAATAGAGTATACGATAAGCTGTTGAAGGGGAAAGGTATATAAGGGCAATCAATAAAAAAATTATATAAAAACCGTCATGAACTTCTTTGGGAGGTGGAAAAGATCATTGCGTCAGCTGCCACTTTAGTCTGCCGAAATTTGAGGAGAGCACAAAGAAAATGGGATTAAAATCAAGTTCATTTCAAAATCAAAAGCATAAAGGCCTATATAAGTTTTGAAAGATTGGCATTGGCAGCCGCTTTTGCTTATAAACACAACGTTCAATGCTCAGGTATAACGTGTTATTCCTCACCATGAAGCGATTAACACGCAGGCATCCGGCATGAAATTAAACGATACTTAATTGTTTTCGATTTTAGATGTGTTGAAGACGTGATGAGGAGCGACGCTAAGATTACGCACTTGATTATTTGGGGTAAAGCATTCAAATCAGCAGCGATAATTCGTTTTGCAATTTTGAGAAATATTGACAGTATAACAGGTGCTTATAGGCTATTATATTTGAAGTTCAGACCTGATTGCATCATGATTCTTGGAAAACCCAATCCATATAAAGAATCCTGCCCTACAACTCCCCCAATGCTGCTGACTTATTCAGAAAAGCCTTTTAGGTTTATACGTTTGCTCGTTGTGTATAAGGAAATGATATGGCAGATTCATAATTCCTAAACTATATAGCTATATGTTTATATGCACTATAACGAATGCTCCTGTAAGTTTTTCTGTATAAGCAAGATGTTTTGCATACCAAATGAACCAACTGGATAGGTCAGTTGTACTACCTTAAAGGTATAAAGCTGACAACATTTATAGCCATGACATGGCGAGCAAAAGGCAATATATGGTTGGGGTGATACACGATAGGTTGAAACCCACCGTTGGTAACCTATGGCAACCCTTTGGCTCGGTCGTGGGCAGTTTGGATATATGGAAAGATGGAACTTCCGTTGGAAGCCGGATATGCAAGTACAGGGCAATGTATATACACGGAATTGAATGAGACCAACAGTTATAACAATGAAGCTGCACAGACACCATTCAATGCAAATTCAATTTCGTATAATGCAGGTGTCAAACTAGTTTTGTGATGACTTGTCCAAAACACAAACAAAATCTTTAATAGATTTCTGGGAATAGCGTGTCTATATACACAATGGCCGTTTATAATTTAGAAGCACAAGCGTGTGAACTAATAATGCGTTAGCTATATTTTTAATAAGGTAAATATCCTGCAACTGAGTTCGATCTATTAGACTCGCGTCACGCATTCGATTAACGACTGTACTCAAAAACATATATGCAAAGTCCCAATCATATTTAGTCAATTCCCAAGAAAATGTTTGATAAAAATGACTATAACTATTTAAATTTATCTCTGTATATTGTTAAGATATAACAAAATCTATAAAGAGTTAATAATAAAGCAGTTCAGTCTTTTCAAATTGATAATGTTTCTGTTTGTTTTCAAAAATCATCCAGCCGCACGAAGAGCAGTTTATTTCGGACATCAAGAGCATCAATTCGTTCCTATACATTAATATATAACAGATCAATTAACGCAAAACAAAAAACTTATTCTCTTTGTTTTCTTCGTATAGCTTTTTGAACTCGTTGGGTTGCTGCGTTATGGAGAACAGATAGAATAAGAGAAGGGGTTATAATTTAAGTTGGGATTTTAATTATTCTTTTAATTTAAAAAAAAAATGAGGCTGATGAAAATCAAACGCAAGAGCTATGTATCAGGACGGCCTGCGACCATCATGCCACTATGGCACGGCCGCGGTATAATATCGACCCGCCGTTTGGCGTATCAGATGAAATATGCAACCAAAGAGAGCGATGCAAGTCGAATGCGAGCTCCGCCCGTTTGCCGAACTCCCATCTGCAACACAAACAAAGAGAAAATCATAACAAAAAAATAAAGTTATAATCGCGAACATCTGTTGTTTTATTAATTAATTAATTTTTTTTTGCACTTGTCGTGCGTGTATAACTTTCGTTACACGACATGCACTATATAGAACAAACCCTAACATTCTTTTCACATGGGATGTCTTTTAAATTTGAAAATATTCAAATGCTATAAATGACGAGAGACATGTCGCAAATTAGACTTACTGGCAGAATGAAGGAGATGAGAAGGGGTGCGAGCTGTGGCGATGGCTTTATTAGTAGGACGTCCGTCGACGATGGACAGATTTGCGTGCGTAACGCTTTGATAGATGTCGCCCACCAGGGCCGTGCACGAGACCCGTCTGGTGGCGAACGCTCCGCTGGAGATCTGTTTCGGCAAATCGACGACGAATTCCAAACCGACGGTAGCGACGCTATCGTCGGCCAACTCGCCATCACCGTCTCGGCCGTTTTGCCACGCGGATTGTCTGGCATTCGGCTCGGACGGTTGGGTCGCTAACGCAGCAATCGAACCGTCAACGTATCGTTTGACGTACGGTTCGCCCACCTGAAAACGCATTAGCGTGTGATATGCAATTGTTTTGGGGTTTAAAAAAAGAATATTTAAATCAATGAAAAAAAAAATGAAAATAGAACTGATACTTGTTCTCCGTCGATGCTCCATTGAAGGATCGCCATTGGCTTCGACGGAGCTGAGGTGCAGTTTAACGCGACACGTTCACCTGGTAAGTAGCTCGTCTGCACGTTGATTATAATAGGTCCTTGCAATGGCAAATCTTTTCAAATGTGGATTTTAGTTGATTACATTTCTCGAATTATTGTCAGTGCATTTTATACAGCATTCAATAGTTTTGAATAGTCCAATAAATTGGACTATGTAGTATAGTTACACTCACCAATGACGGACATGTTGGCTTCTCTGAAATCCGTTTCAAAGTGGGGACCTTCGCAGGATACCTCGCATCGGTACGTTCCGGCGTTGCTTCTCTACGTGAAAATATACGAATCGAATAAATGTAGAAATATACCATTATTTGCAATTTTTTAATTTTTTTTACAGACTCTAATAATTCAAATAGTCGATTCGTTTACCTGGATATTTCTGAGATAAACACTTGAGACATTGGAACGCTGGATCTGAATTTAAAAAAATAATGAATTAAAAAAATAATAATTTAATTATATATGCTTTATATGATTTTAGGTGGCACTAAGCCTAGCTACGTTCTCTAGAATTTGCACTCGTTCACTTTATCAGATTGAAAATAGAATCCCCAGGAAGTCATAGAAGACGTCTCTATTGATTGCAAAAAAAAAATAATATGTTATTCCCCACTCAATTATCCTTTTAATGTTGTTCTACACTTGTTTCCTTTTTTCTTTTCTTTTTTTTTCATTTTGGATCAATCATCCAAATACAAAGTGGAATTAATTCCACGAAAAAGACTCTACTAAATAGGAAAATTTGAGATAGATCACCCACCCCCTCTTACAAAAAAAAAAAAAAAGAAAACCATAACAACAAGTTCCCTTTCAAACTGGATATATCTTTGATTCGGTCGAGGATGTCATGTCTTCTTCTGACTGGTAGAGATTACTCTCAAGCCTTGTTGCCCTAGACAAAGTAATCCACGATGATTATACTATATAACTGAGGCTCGTCGGGCCGAGCTCTTTGACCGGCTAAATAGGTGTACACACACAGAGCATTAAGAATAACCCTGACGGCCAGCCGTTTAGCAACGGCCTTCGATGTGATATCTCATCAAGTGAATGGCACTCGGCTCCTATAATACACGTATACAGCCTATATAGCGTTAATTTTATCGATTAACGGTTAAATAACAGCAGGATGCCTCCCCAACGAGAGGTGACATACAAACTACGCGATGTCGAATTAAGAAAATTTGAATTTAAAATTCTATAATGCTTAGATATAAACGTTTTAGAATATTTTTGAAAGTAAACGAAAAAGATTATACGTCAACAGTCATGTTGGAAAGATGAGGGAAGACTTGAGGTCGGGTACCGTCGGGACCGATGCGGAAGAACTCGCGAGACCCTTCGAAACAAACACAATAAGCCAACATACGTAATGACATCTAGAACCGAACGAACAAGGCGGCAAGAATAAATGATTTCAACAACGTTATTATTGGCAATATCGCATGCACATGTTTTCAAACAGTGCACACGTACATATTGAAACAATAAAGAGCGACATCAGAAATGAATCTGTATATACAGAAGAGAAAATTGCGTATACCTTTAAACCATTTGACTGAATAAAGGATGTTGCCACCGAGATTGAAATGGCAATGTAATTGAGCGTCGTGGCCGCGGCCGACTTGCGCCGGCACCATCAGATGCGAGACGCGGATGCACGCCACACCTGTTACCGGCAAACAAATGAGATCGTACATTGTATATGTTACACACAGCACCCCCGACAGACAGACACATATATATATGCATAAATAACAGCAAAAAAATAATTTGAAAAAAAAAGGCGGTTTAAATAAATAAAACACCTTACGTTTTGCTGCTGGTTATACAAGATAAACATATGCGAGGGTTGAGGGATAAATAGGTATAACCAAAGTATACATAAGCCCTCTTATATGTACATAAGACCATACATGACTCACCAGCCAATCCAGCCATGAAAACGACGCTCAACAAGGGGTAGAGAGCCGTGCGACAATTCATCTTGATATCTGCTGACACTTTATGTCCTTTTTTTTAATGTAGCTATATTTTATTTTATCCCAGTTGAAATCCGGAAACGATGTTGGAACTTGTCGCTGTCAATTTAGCCGCAAGTGGGAGCTTATGTGTGTGTGTTCGCCATCCGAAACTAACACATCGGCCGCCGCCCTCTCTCCAGCCTCACAACCGCTGCAATCAGCTGCCACCGACGTGTCACTTTGAAAAAAAAAACCCAACCCCTTGATAAGTTGTTGCTCGTCTTCGTCCCTCGTCCTCGCACAACGAAGGGGGAGAGTAAAACAGTCACACGTGATGTCGCAATGGCAAATGCGTGATGGCCACAGCAAAAAGGCCCAAGTTTCGAGATTATTGTTGTGGAACACAGCACGCAAATAAACCGTTTGTGTGCGACTTGGCGTCAATCAGCAATTGACCTTCAAGGCCGGACCGCCTTTCAGAAATCTGGCGATAAACAGCCTGCGCTGCATATCATTAAAGAGGCATCATCTATGTGATACCAACGTCGTGTTCCCTTTCGCAGAACGGCCAAACTTCCGGGAGAAAACCCCTGTATACATGCGCATAATAAAAGAAAAAAAAAAGATCTTTAATACTAATCATTAAAAGTGTTTTCTGAGTTGTTCTTCTAAAAGTTAAGTCATCGTTCAAGTTGCTTTCTATAATGAAACAAGAAGGAGTCGTACTCACAAGCAAATGTTTATATATCCACACACGGCCTATAAAACATAACGCCAATCACGTTGAAAAAATATAGCTTACAAATGTTTTCTTTGTAGAGTTTGTTTTAAAACTATACATAAAGTTTGTTATAAAAATGACTTTCAGTTTGAAAACTTTAAAGCGCGTATGATGGTGTTGAACGAACTGATTTTTTTTTTTTTTTTTTTGATTTTTCTTAAATAACACAAGAGACGCAAAGCGGCACTAGTTCGTGACTGAAGCCACTCTTTTCTATCCGGCTGGTTTCATACTGTGTTTTTTTTTTGTATGGGCCTATACGTCTCCAACGATGGGGGGAGTGGTAAGCTGACGGTTTGACGAAAGGAAACGCATGCGCTTCTTGTGATGTAGACGTATAATAATATTCAACGAGTATATATTTGATCGCATCCTGTGTTATTCGCTATGCTGTGTGTTCCGCAATCCACAAAAGCATTGCGATTTTTCTTTTTTTTATACTGAAGGCGAGGGATGTATAAATTTGACAGGACATGATCTAGACAGCTATAATAATAATTCCTTAGAGTGCATATCTCAGCTCATTTGTTAATCGGACGGGGGGGGGGGAAAGAAATACAATAAAATAAATAGGCAACACGGACTGTTTGTATAGCCATCGAGACGATTTTCTTCAGTTCGCATGTAAACACGATAGAGGGGGGGGGCACAATTTCTTGTTAAGATGTCATCGTTTATCATATCAGACCCACACAATGTGACACACACGTGTGCATACACATTTATTCAACCAGTTTAGAATTTTTTTTAACGTCGTACTATTGTCATTGCAATCGCTAGTTTTGATTTGGTTCTCGTTTCACTCGAAAATAAAGAAAATTACGAAAAGCGAAATAAATTGTTATTATTAATTCATTGTTTTAAATTTTGTTCGATAATGCTGATTGGATTTTTTTTTCTTGATCTTAATCCGTGATGTAGTCATTATTTGCATTCTCTTATACCCACCTTCAGGTTATAAAAAAAATACTATGGGTTTAACCGAATAAATGTTTGTCTTACCCCGGAATAACATATAATTTTTCAGATTTAGTTTGCTTGCTTTTGAATCTAAATAATATCGTAATTCACTGTGCCACAAAAAAAAGAAGAGGCGCTATTGGCTGCAATTCGCTTGAAAAAAAGAAAGTAGAATAGATATAAAAGAAATAGGAACGACGAGATAAAGCCTCTACCATAAATAACACCCGTGTTCCACAATAGGTTCACGATTGTTGAAAAACTAACGACATCAACAACTTATATCCATCGGACTTTTTAAGCCCGCCCTTTTTTTAAATATATATACCTTTATGGACTGAACTGAATCGGTAAGGACGTTACACGAACGACGTAGAGTCCCATCCTTTTTTTTCCCGAATGAAAATCAAAACTTGTCTGATTTCAGACTATAGCGGCTGATGTGCACGATAATGTCAGCTTTTGAACGTTTCTATATACTTATTTTTAAAAAAAGGGCATCAGTAGGGCATCATATATGGCATATAGCACGGTAAGGAAATCAATTCGTAATATGATATATGTATATTCTTATAAGGAAAATACTATAGCATCAATTGTCAATACACGCAGGGGGGGAGCTTCCCTAACTGATGACACATCCTCCGACGCACCGCACGTTAGTATATTTGTGGACGCATGTATGTATTTACTCTACATGCCAGCCTATATATGCTTTGGTAGATAACAGTCTACAATAGACTGGCGTTTATATATGTTGAATATAACCTCCTCCGGCCCCACAAAAGGAGGGAACCTTACAAAAGCAAATTCAGATTGATCGGGGTGTGTATATATGCAAACCCAGATATATATTTTAAAAAAAGACTTCTTGGGGGGGGGGAAGGGGGTTGAGTAATTGAGCCCTTTTTTTAGGGGGTTGTATTTGCTATAGTCATTTTTTTTTTCTATCGATTCGATTCAGTATAAAGAAACCAATCCTGAAATCGGAGTCAATAAGGAAATTTTCTGCTTTAGGGATTGTGGAGAGCATATGTATACCTTCCTATTTACCTTGCGATTGTTGTAACACTATAAAATAGAACGCTTGTTATTTGCACGCCCTTTGAGGGGGGAGGGTTCAATTCTCGTGCTATATTCTTTTGAAAGGAAGGCAATTAAATCTTTCAACGCCATTGTCGGGAATCTGATTGTCAACAAAATCCAATCAAATGGTCCTATTTTAATATCACAAATAAATCAATATAGTCCACACGTTATTGGGGGGATATGTTAACATATATTAGCTCCATCAGTTATAATGAACGCAATTATTCACTTATACATAACATTTAATATGTTCGGATGAATAGCCTCGTGCTGCAGTGTAGCCAAATATATTCCAAAGCAAATATAAGATATAGCTACATACGGCATAAGGAGGGGTTGACGTAAGAGGGATATTTAAAGTACGGAGCAGTGTCACGAAAAGCAGAGAGCTTAACCGTGTCCGCGTTATCAATGACTTGTGTGCGGACAAACGGTGACTCAATGGCCGTGTATAAACAAACTGGGCAGCCCGTGAGGGCAAAGAGAATATAGATTTTCTATCTATTAAACAGCAGTCAACCGGATTGAATTTGTACAAGCAAATGGTTGTATGCAAAATAGGCAGGGGCTTTTATATATATAGACTGATGTACTAAACCAACCCGTTTTCTTGTCGCCCTTTTGGTCGTTTACTTTTATTCCGGAACCGGAATGCGTGATATAGACCCTCTCTTTGCTGTTTATAGTTTCATGCCGTTTGCTCTTTTTTTTTAACGACAAAGTCAATGCCTGTGTATATATATACGCTATTCAATCCTGTGTGAATGTAAAGTGAATAGAGACGTTCACCCCCCGAACGTGAGTCTACGTAGTATACGACAGAACGCCTTTAAAATGCGCAAACTACTGTGTATATATGTACACGTAATAGCTAATATTATATCCCACTGTTTATATAGGCGAACGTACATGTTGGCCTTTGGCTGTTACAAAGAAACGTTGCAATCGGATTCGCTGGACATTTTGTAAATGGAACGGTGGCTTTGAGTATGTATAAAAGTTCTCATTTGAATTTAAGTTTGGCCGCGGGGTTTATAGATTTATTCCGCCCATTAAAAGCGTTTCATTTGAAAGCTCACAGTGTTATATTATATACAAAAAGATCATTGGCTTTTCGTGTTATCGTGTACATTAACTGAACATTTAAGAAAAATCCTGATGGATGGTAGATATAACATTCACGTTGATCATCTCTGGAGGAAACAAGAAGCATCATATAAGTTTTTGGAAGCCGCAAGTTGATCGTCCATTTCCCTTGTTTCACTTCATTTTTTTTTTCTTTATCTCTGAGAATTGCATCACGAGAGTAAACTAACAACACATCCACCACATCTAGACACAATAAGTTTTCTGTCTATATATTTTTTGGGGGGATTTTCTCTTATAGTTTCCTTCCAATGCTGGCCCCACAGAGAGGAGGAACACAGAGAGAATTGCAGTTGTCCAAGTCATAATGCAATAGAAAAGCTTTTGAACAAAGTTTTGGCTATACATAAGAAAATAAAGGAACATACGTATACATAAAAGAAGAGTCGGACTTTTAGGGGGAACTTAAAAAAAAAAAAGAAAAATACAGTTTTTGGCTTGCCGATGCGAAACAAAAAAGGCGATGACTTCTTTTTGATTTGGCGCATTAGTCTATATACACACACACACAGATGTGCGCCTCGAGAGGCAGGTTAAGACCCGGAGGAAATCACCCGAAGTCATCATAAACACACAAAAGCTGAATGAATGAATGCTGTTGTATGTGTATATATACATGTACGTACATGTTCTGAAAAGCAAACTTTGTTTATTATATATATTTGGGAGGGAATGCGGCACAAAAAATTTCGTGTAGTTGTTGCCAGTTCCGGCCACCAGGGGCTGATTGACCACTCAGATACATGTATTGCTATAGTGGATATGCTATAGCATGTGGCCGCAACGAAGTTCTTATATAAGTTGCAGAATAATCACGAGGGAAAAAGAAGAAAAGCATATAATCTACTTATAGTTGATGTGCGATTGGCCGTCAAAAATCATATAACGAAAATATATCTATACATTTTGATGTAAAGCGGTTATAATTCATTGATTTCGAGTGAAAACTACGGGATTTGAAAAATGTTTTTCTTGCCTTTCAAAAGAAACAAATGAAAATGTTGGTATTTATGTACGTACTATGCCCCTTTCAATAGGTAAAGTGCACTTTGTAGGATGGCAAACGAATTTGTTGAATATGTAATGGCAGATCCGATTTGGTTGGCTACGCCCTTTTTCCCTTTCTTTTTGCCTTTCTCTTTCTCTTTCACAAACACAAAGAAAAAAAAAACAATAACCATCCCGGACGCGAATAAAAAAAAAAAAAAAAAAAGAATCGTTACACTTTTCGACGTGATTGATGGGAAATGAAATTTTCCAGCGAAAAGAAAGGGGAGGAGACGACGATGGATATAATATTTATGGAACACATATATAGGAGAGGTTGCGCGACTCGCACAGCACCGTTATCGCTTTTCAATTCGTTTGGCGAAATTCTGTCAACTTGTACAAACGATGTTCTTCTTTCTCTCTCCACACGGCAGGATTGCATAAATATTAAATATATTATTTTGATGTAGAATATACTACATAGATATACACTCCTCATCTTCTTCCTTGCGTTGTCGATAAAAGTCTTCCTCAACAAGCGAGTGTATATATTTAAAGGACACACTGCGTATATATACAACACAAGTGGATGACGTGTGTGTGTGCGGAATATTCCACAACCATCCGCCGGAGTAAAGAAAGCAATTGTCGCGTGGATGTATATGTATATATACATGTTGCAACATATACATATATATAAGACGAGAAGGGTTGTGAGATGCAATACAAACCACAGCAAGAGCGCGATGGTGCGATTCTTATTCAAGTCCTTATCTTATGGCTCTCGGTCGCAGTCATTGCCGTTTGCATTTGCTTTCTACCCTTCGCATTGTAAGATATAGTTTTGTGTTGTGTTTGTATATAGTCTACTACTACAAGCTGCACGAGAACATGAACCAGCCCTCCCTTTCCTTAAAAAAAGGGGAAAGAGAGATAGAGTTATTGAATTATTTTTAAATGCGCAGTTTATATGGGTTGTCTTTTCTAAAGTGAATGACACTGAATATTGTATTGTCCTTTTTTTTCTTTCTTTTTATCTTTTTCTGTATAGTGTTTTACGGGTGTTCTGCTTTTAGGTTTTGGCTGTATAAAAAAAAAGGGGGGGGGGGAGTTGAATCGAGAAACATTCAGCCATCGATTCGGCTGCCAAATTTACAATTTATTCAAATACTTGGCGACGGGTATATATTTATAACATTCCGGGTTGGTATATAAATGAAATATAAAAAAAACGCTTGGCAAAATAGAGGGGGAGAAAAAAAGCGTTGAATAGAACGTTCGATGTAAATGTATATATCCTTTTTATTACTATATATATCCTGGGCATTAGATTATTTGGTTCTATAGAGTCTCTCTCCCCTCTTGTTCATATATATATGTATCCCAAATACCAAATTTCATTTTTTTGAATAACTGATGATTTGCGAGAGAACGAAATTCTTTATCAATTTCAGAGCTTTTTTTTTTATTCAAAAGATATAGCTGCCATATTAGGTAACTAGTATACTATATCCATTTTGTTCTGTATATATAGGGCCTATCCCTTTTACCCTTTTGGCACAGTTATAGACCTCCGGGCTTCTTTTTTAGAAATATTTTGGGATTTATGTATATATTATAAAGCTATATGGAGAAGGCACTCTATATTGCTTGAGGGCCTACTAAGTCATTGCACGTGTATATATATAACATATAATCCTATCTAACGTAAACTTTTTTTTGTTGTTGTTGCTATTAACACAGAAGAAGAAGAAGAAAAAAAACTGATCGGATGTTCCATTATTTATCTAGACACAGTCCGAAATGACATAGAGCCAATCATCCCTTTCATAATCATATCAAGGATTACGAGTTAATCTTGTTACGATACATATAATGGGCGGACACGCGGAGAAAAATAAAAGAGTGTGAAAAGGCATGGACAACAGTCGCCGGCCAAAATGCGGCCCTCTGTATCAAACATATATTATTAACACAGCATATATATATAATAAAAGGGGAGACGCATTGCCCCTTACAGCATGCCCTTAATGTGCTTTGTAAGGACGTTTGGACGTGTTGCGACATTCACGCATTGCAGGCTTTTATATTTATTTATTTATTTGTGCCTATTAGGCTTGTATGTTGTAGTTAGGCAACCTTGGCACCGAACTAACGAAAACTGTTGCGATCCTCACGAAAAAAAAAGGAAAAAGACGGAGACTGCATGACCCATATATATCAGCCATCATCATCATTCAAGATCGTTATAATTCCCGAACGTGGTGTGTGCGCGCTATAATTGCTGGATCATCGCTGCGCGTGTACCAGCAGATACATCATAACACCACGCACGTAAATAGAGAGAAAAAAAAATAACAAATTGGCAAAAAAAAAGAAAAAGAAATAAATAAATAATAAATAAATAAAAATATAGAGAGACGAGATGTGAATAGAGCTCATCATTCTTCGTCACAATTTATACTAACCTACAGTACACATCATGTGCTGTTTTCTCTATTATACAATCTGAATTGCCCAAAGGCGCAGAGATGATGATGAGATCCATATAACGGCTTGGCTGTGGAATCAAGTCTATAACGATTTATATAGACACAATGTCTATAGTATATATTGATCGGTGGTATATATTATGCTTTTGATGATACGCATTGTACGATAGCCAACAAAAGAAAACTATACGGAAATCAGAAATTATGTTGGCCTATTTTTAAAATATTATTCTAACCATTTATTTTTTAAAAAAATAAATAAATAATAGCTTAAAATAAAGCTTTTTCTCACAATATTTTATTGCCCCCCTTCTTTTTAAAAATAGCCGCAATGGACCTAGGACGGCCAGTTTGCGAAGCCGGCCACGGACATGTGCCACACATCAGCAGCAAATGACCAAAAGTTTTCTCATTCGGCTTTATTTTTTTTTCTTTTTTGTGTGCCGGCCTTATGGGCTCTTGGTGCCGCTATCAAAAAGCTGAGAACCCGCCCTATAAAAGAAAGAAATCCCCAAGACACTTAATTCTTCGTTTTGTTTTGCTTCTTCTCTTCGTGTGTCTCAATGAATAACAACTGATAACGTCCGAAAAAAAAAAACTGGGCCAACACCAGACACATTCATTTTGATGAATCAATTGATCTTTTGAAACTCTGTTTTTGGGTGTAGGCGGGTGTAGGGTAACGAACAAAAGAGACTCCCCCCTCCACACATCGTATGTTGCGGCCATATCAATTAGGATAAACCGATAAAAATAAAAAAGGAAAAGTTTTTCTCTGCGTGTTCCGTTTTTCTATGGAGAATTGGGATGCCACCATCAACCTTGTCAGTCTATAAATGTTAGGCCTTTTTTTTATTTCCAATCGTCCCTACTTCAACACGAAGCCCCTCGACAAGCCCATCAAAAGAAGTGAATGCTTCGTCGAGTGAGTCGATAAAGACGCGTTCAATCGGAAAGCTCTCCACTCGCACTTTGTATATGGCCAAGCTATAGTTCGAGCCAAATAATTATTCCCCCCCCCCTCTGTGTTTGTCTATCATTTTATTTTGCTTCGATTTTATTTTTTAAAATTCAATACTACGTGTTATTCATTCTTTTTTTCTCTCCTCCCTTGCCACTCCTTTTGATATATTTTGTTGACAAGTTCAAAATTCGATTGGGAAATAGGCTTCGTTATATACTGTACAGCATCTATATATAGTTTAACTTCGATATCGGTATATATATACAAAAGCCCATGGCGGCACGAACAGTTTCCAATACTTCGCGCTCAAGTGGAAATGGTCATCGTTTTGCCGCAGAACAGGAAATGCAAAAACGAAAAACAAAAATCGATGCTACCGTTCACACTATATGGTTCCCCACAGAGAAAAGAGGCTGCTAGATATGCACTGTGGCTGCTCTAGGGTGTGTAGGCCTTTTTTTTTTCACGAAGAAGAAATGAGGGACGGAAGGGAGTGAAAGAGGGTCGGACGTTAGACTATATAAAGACGGGCAACGGTTGGCCGAGGCGAAAAGAAAACGGGGATCTTCTCACGGCCCATCAAGTTTGCTAGTGCATTACATTTGTTTCGCAGACACGCTCACGAGGCTATACTACTCGTAGATGCCGTTCGAAGTGGGGGGGGGGGGGGAAAGAGAGGGTGGCCGTGAGCATCCCACTTTACACATGAGCGGAATTCAACAATGAGTCCGTCCCGGCTGCCCCATTCCACGGCCCAGCTCTGACGACAGAGACATCACTATAGACAGTATTGTCATATCCAATCCATATATATACACTCCTGGCTATTCCATCAATATAGAGGCCATAAATAATATAAGATACAACCCATTACACAATCAACGGGCTCGACATAACGTTATGCGTGAGCCTATCCGCAAATTATAACTTCGGTATAAGTTGCACATATTCGTTAGCGAGTGCTAAACTCCCTCCCAACTGTCACATCTCATTATTCCCATCGAAATCTTCTGACGTGTATAGAGAACCATCACCTCTATTCCACTTTCATGTCGTGTTATGGCATTGCTTTTATCTTTTTTATTACATGCGTATTAACTAAAATGCTGAAGTAGACCTATATACATAGCCAAGTTGGAAGTGTAGAGAGCAGTCAATAAGCTGTAAGAATGTGAAGGATTGCAAGAGGCGGAATTTGAGCGATGTTTTATACAATCGATTTCGGGCTGCGCTGTCAAACGGAGCGTACCGGCACGTGACCTTTTTTGTCGGGACTGGCTCGGCATGCGTTAGTAACAGCAAACAAGATAACAGAGATGAAACGTCGAAATACGGTCATGCTTTGTATTTACAAATATAACCACGGGCCTATATAAAAAGAGGGGACGTTGCTAGCCTTCTATATAGAGCCTCTACTCCTATGGGCTATCCAAGCAGCAATTGGATTATCGAAAGAGTGATGGTCTTACCAAGTGGATCGCGATAATAGATCCAACAACAGCATCGGCCATTGTGTATACATAGCCCTCGCAAAGGCAAACGTTATTCTTTTGCTACGCTGAGGACCTTTTCTTTTTTAAATAATATAAAGGATTTGTGTGTACAATGAAACTATTGACTGTTTGATGATTGGACAGCAAGGATGTGAACGACCATCATAGCTATCCTGACGATAGCTGAACCATAGGATGTGAATGCCTTTTATTTAGACCGTAAAAGTATGGACTACGGTACAAGTGGCTGCCATGTTTATGGTTTGCTAACTTTTTCAAACTTTGCCTTTTCAAATGTGAGAATCGATAAGAAAAAAAGGGGGGGGGGAAATCTTCGTACTACCAATCGAACATTGCACGCGTGAATACAATGAAGTGTATACGTGCATGGCTGGGAATGCACGACAATTTTCAAGCTCAATATAAAGATCTACATAATATGAGCGAATCACGGCTTGATAGCGCAATTTCTCTGCAAACTATAGTACGAATATATAAAGACGATACGTTTTGATATTCTTAACATGCAGGTTCCGAATGAACTGTATGTAGACAGCATTCGAAATGTATACCATAGAACTTTAAAGAACGTCTATATTTGAAGACTAGACTATAAAGCTTCTTTCAAACTAAAAACATCCAGCGGAATATTTTACTGTCTTTTTGTTATCACAATGGATTTTATCGGCTGCTGCAAAGTTGTTCTTATAAGTTGTTGCTTTATTGGCTTGAAAGAAAAAAATAAAAAAAAAAGGACGAGCTGAAATCAAGCGTGGGAAACGTGAAGAGCAAATACAAATATTCGGCAGACCCAACAACCAATCGCGGTGCGTATATAACGCAATAGCGGAGAGAACTCGTCAGCCCTCGCGCTATACAGACCGTCAGTATTTGAGTGCCTCACCGCTGAAGTCGGTGATTTTGTTTTTCTTATTTCCGATGTCGACGTACTGTACACACAAACGACTAACGAAGGCAAACCGGAAAACCAATACGAAGCATGATGGAAAGCAAACACGGGGACATCCAAACAAGACAACTATACATTTTATTTTTTCTTTATATCCTGATAGCGCCTCGTTGTTGTTTGCAGGTTTTGGAAAAGTACGTATTTAGCTATTTTAAGGCCACGCGCATTGAGAATTTCATTGTGCATTTGTTTTCTAACGCCAATTGTAAGATATGTGAAAGGGCTAAATTCCGAAATAAATGGATGGTTTAAACATTGATCACCGGTTAAGTGTAACTTATTGTTATTCTTTTATGGCTATACGTCAAGTGTTTATGCCAAAGTCCTAAATATCTTTTAAAATTTTAATTTATAATGGTATAAGTCCTGACCGAATGATGACAGCGTTCAAATCTAAATGAATTTTAATGAGTCGGTTCGTCCAATACAAGAAGCGTACGCTCCAACAGGGCTTGAACTAGAGAGACCCGCATTTGCCAACCACCGCTTAAGTTTTATGTTGGCTGATTCTGCATATCGGCCGTGAAACCGAGACCTGAATAAAATCCGCACCGGTCATTAACGACCCGCAACTCCTAATACGCTTGATTTAATCCGGGATTTAATCGTTCCTCGTCCTACATTCCAACAATTAAAAACAAAAGTTAGTAAGCAGCTAATAACCATTCACCCTCTTTCAGTATTACCAACCTTTAGATTTGCTTCACATTGTTCTTCATCTAATTTCACAGCTTCTTCAAGCAAAACATTCTTCACTTCACATCTGCATTCAAAATGGCCTGAAATGCTGGGACGTCATTCGCAACCACTTCATGTTCACACAACAAGACATCAACGGAAGGAGGAATCTGTTGAGATTAGGAGGCATGTGATGCAGCAAGGTTATAATCATTGTTATTATTACACCTAAATGTGAACAAGAGGAACAATGTATTTCTTATGTGAAAAAAATTTTACAAGAAATACATACCCACTGGGCCAGGCAAGTCCATACACCACCGTCCATGGGATCACTTGCATTCCATTTGCTTCTTTAGTTATGTCTTGTCTTGACGAAAACAGTTTCACTATTTCTTCTTGCTTTAACACACGTGGCTTTTCGTCATTAATTTCTTCATCAAAAAGATTGCAATTATCCCAGTCCTCCTCTACTGCATGATGGTTATTTTCGAGTTGACTAGGCTCAGAATGAACCAACGTCAAATACTTCATGCAGAGCAGCTGATCGTCAACTGACTCGACTTCGTGAAAGCCAGGGGCGAGGCACAAAGTTGTCGTTTTGCAGTACCGGCCGGTAGCGATAGATGTAGCCTAGTGTTGCGAGCTATAGACATGGTGTAGGCACGGTGTAGGAGTCGAACATCCCTTAACACCGCTTAACGCAGATCAGAAAACATTAGAAAACTCCCGATGGCGTTGAATATGCAATCCGATCCCTCTGACCTTTGTAAAAATTGCATACATAAATTTTTACCTAATATATATTTCAAATGTTTTAAACCCCAGTATACCATGTCATCGCAAACGGTAATTGCAGAAAGTGTAAATCTGCGGCTGTAAACGCGGCATTGATCAATAGAGGATAATCGGCGATCACGATCTGGGGCTTTATAGCGCAAGCTTTGTGTCCTAGTTTGATTATATGTCCTTTTTCCCTTTTCTTTGGCACTGTGTCAGTTTTTACACCGGTTTACTCCGCCAACGCAACGCCACTTATGTTCTCTGCCAAGGAGAACTTTCGAAACCTCTTATGTCTGACCGAGCTGTTGCTCTTCGTTCTTCATTTCAAATGATAGAAATTCGAAGAGTTTTCTAGTTGCATAGACCAAGTTCTTAAGGACTAAAGAACAGTATTTTGTTTAACCTTAGCTGCAGTATTTTTTGTCAAATACAGCAATGGACACCAGTTTATCTTTCTATTGTACTTTTTCAATGTTTTTATGTTGCCCGGTTCTTGATTAAAGTTGTTTTCTAGCATCCTCACAATTATTCCATCACTGATCGTGATTGAATAAAAGAAATGCAAGATGCTTTACACTTTCAGCCTTCAGAGAGGATACATCATTTCACAGTTTTAAAAAGTAATAACGAGTCAAAATAAAATTCTAATTCATACCAGAATTGCTTTATTTCAAGCATCTCCTCAAATGCCCATCCCATGGTCCACAATCACGGATGATGACGGACACACTCACGAACATAATCCTATTTACGTCGTGACACCTTTATATGTCGCGGCGGGACTTTGATCGAACCAAAGCTAAAATTTGCATTCGAAATCCTCCCCCCAAATGCAGGTTTGACAAAATGCAAATGCCTTTTTAAGAAAATCATGGCTATCGGTAACCACACAACCACCATCAGTTATTGCGGACGTATCCGGGTTCTTTTTATTTTATCGCAAATTCACATCGGAAATTTAAAAAAAGATGGCAATCAATATGCAGCTCGTAATTTGTCCGACTAGTTTCACCAAGACGGACCGCTACACGTCGGAGGCTTATCGTTTTGCTCCACTACCCCCCTGCTCCTCTCCGTTGAGCTGAACAAGAGCGGGTTTCGTTTTCTTGACCGTGAACTATAAGTCTGGCCCGAAAACATCTACCACCGTCATCTCAGAATGGGCATGCGGCAGTAAAATGAAAATAAAGGTTCCGCGTCCACAGTTGAATAACAGCAGACGCCTTTTGTTATTCAGCCTTGAAAAATACAATTAAAAAGACCCTGAGGTTGAAAAGACGACGGACTGCAGCCAAGTATATTTCTCCTGTCTCCGACCAAGGTCCTGCATATCTATTAGTCCGTTTTTGGGGATGGAAGTAACAGCCGCACTCTGCAGGTGGGTTATGGTTCGCGAAACGCAAATAAGAAAGAAAAAACAAAAATCAATTTCGTAATATTTTTCAGAATTTATATCCGTGCAAAAACGTGACGTGTCCGATTTACCAAGGACGCATATCCTCAAAAAGAAAAAGTGAAATTAAAATGATAAACATTTAATGTCACATTCCCAACATTTCTAAAGTACTTAAAAACGTCGATAGATATTTAAATGAAAAGACTTTTTAAAAAAATAGCATAAAAAATTATATATACCTGCTGATTGATTGTTATACCTCTACCAGGATTTCTCGTTTACAAGTATATACACAGAAAAAGCAAAAAACACCTCTATCTAGCGATTCATCTAAATAAAACTGACTAGCTGGAATCGATAAATCATCCTCAACCATCGTAAAACGTCACATCGATGAGGCAGGAATTCCCGATATTCGAACAAGAAGGATATTTAAACACGAGGAGATATGAATAATGCTTCTTTTTTTTTCAACAAGGTAAAACATGCATAAAAACATATTCACCCACCGAGTATACCTTTTGATTTAATCCAACGAAACTGAAATCGATCGGGCCGGCGTTGATGTGATGTACTGAGGACTTGGCCGCGTGACCCCGAAGGGTTTCATTTTCCACTTTCAAGGTTGAAATAACAACAAACACGATTCTATTTTGTTTTTTTCTTGAGTTCTTCTTATTCTCTTCCCCCAAAAAAGCTATATACATGTGGCATGCATGCCCATTTCCAGCTGAACACAAGCGGTTGGGTCTCGCTCAGCGTGAAACAACTGCTCCGACCTCTGATGCGGGCGTGATGACGACGAGCGAGACGGATTGCGAGGGACTTTGCAGGTAAAAAATACAAACAAACAAAACAACGTTTGATCGTGCCTCTCGATAGCATTCGACAAAGAGGGAAGACTCTTTTTTTTTTCAGTTTTGAATTGATTATATCCCTCCTCCTGCTTATATAGAAACGAAAGAAAACGAGAGGGGTCTCGTCGATCCGTGAAACAATTACGTCCCGCCACACGAAATGTTAATACATTATTCTTCCCTCCCGCCATTCCTCTAAACGCAGCGGGGTTCTTTGCCCTTACGATCGGTTACTAACCCAAAGTGCTAGAAGCGGCGTTTGATCGTGGTCCAAGGTGCGAGGCGTGAATTCTCTTCTCTTCTCGCTGCGCTGTGCTGTGTGTATGTATATATAAAAGAAACGTGCAACACTTGGGTCTGGACTAAACCGTTGGTGTCTGTTATCCGGTGAACATCTCAAAAAAAAACAAAAAAAAAGAAAAAGAAATAAGCAACGATGGCAAACCTGTGTGTTTTGATATCTGCATTTATGGCCGTCGGAATACCATCGCTCGTGATGGGCCAGGTAGTTTTACCCGGTGAATGCCCAAAACACGCGACACAGGCCCGGTTTAATCCAGCTCAGGTAATACAAAATTTTCTGTTTGATAAAAATGTGTAATAATGTTCGGTTAGTGTTGACGGTATTTTTCGTGTTTTAGTTCATCACTTCGAGGTGGTACGAGATCAGCCGGTATCCATCGGCTTTCGAAGATGACACCAGGTGCTCAGTGGTTGACATCAAGCCATCGAAACAAGGTGCCCTCAAGATGACTTTCAAGGGAATCAGCACTGTGTAAGTTTTCTCCTTCTTGTGAAATATGACTGAATGTTAAGCGATCGTGAGTTTTTTTGTTTTTTTTTTAGCGCTATATGCTAATATATACTTTCGTTCTTTTATATGTTGCGCAACAGCGATGGTGGGGCTACAGCGGCCGCGGGCAACGCATATTTCGACTACGGTGAACTGAGCAAATTCCTCGTTCAGATGCCCGTCATTAGTTGGAATAGTAAGAATTTTTGTGTTTAATGCGATTAGCTTTCAAATAAATTTTAATTTTTCCCCTGTGCAGCAACGGTGGATATTCGTTTCTGGATCATCGCCACCGATTACACGAATTACGCGGTGGCCTGGAGTTGCGACCCTCTTTGCACCGGATTCCGACGAGGTACTATATTATTACGTCACATTTTGATGATGTGTGTCAATCCAATAATTGATTTCCTTTTTCGCCCTTCCGTATAAAAAAGAACAACTTTGGGTTTTGGGTAAGCAAACGACACTGCCAGCAGAGACCTGGGAGACAATCAAGTCGCAGTTCTTCACCAAAGGACCTTTCAAAGCGAGCAATCTGACTCCGGTAGATCAGAAAGACTGCCCATCCATTTTGTAGAAACTCAACAGGAAAGAAGAGTGCATATACCTTTTTTTTTTACTGAGGTGTTAACCAAAGGCTTCAATCTGAAACGCACAGATCATAATCGTTCTTTCTTCGTGAATTTTTGGGGATATTTCATAGTTATTCTTTCATTACTTTCGAATGGGTGGGAGACGTGGAAGGTATTGCTTGGGTGGGCATTACGGTTCATGCAATAAATATAGCTAAAGTCTTCCTGTTTGTAGCATGATATGTATACGATGAAAAAAGAAAAAAAAAAACAAATACAATATACAGTTGACAATGGCCATGCGTGAATTTTGCGTTGTCATGTTGGTACACCTCGCACATCTATATGTAACACCTTTTTGTTTCAATGTCCAGGTTGTTGTATGACTAACTCGTGGCTTATTTTCCATTTCGCCTTTGTTTATCGAAGAAGAGATGCAAAACCGGCTATTTAAAAACTTGGAAAATACGTCATAATTAATTCTGAGACGATACATCGCCTAACGTTGACGCTTAATAGCTTTAATTTATGACCCGACCCAAACCATATACGCATACGATTTTTATCTATGGGTTTTTTTCCACTATTGCGTATTGAAAATCCCCTCCCAAAAAAACCGTATAGCATTGAAATGTTTTGAATGACTCTTCTAATCTATCCTGAGACAGGGCACGCGTGCATATCGCGACAATCAGGAGAAAAGGAACCATTAAAAAAACAACTTTTCGTCGGTAAAAACAGATTTTTCATTTGACGGGAAGCCAATCACATGAAAACCATACAAGGATATATACTAATAATATCTACAGAGAGACGGCGTTCATCACGAAAAACGATCGCCGATGGGGGTCGACGAACTCATCGTCCTCTAATTTCGTGTGTTACGTAAAGACGAATGTGTGTAACCGCCGTCAAGCGTTGGCACTTAAGAGCTGTTATCTTTATAAATGTTTATCAGTTTGTGGAAGGTCAAGATTCTTTTGCACTATACCGGACATGCCAGATCTTTTGCTTTATCTTAGAGTCCGAATAGGGAATTGATTTATACGGCATTATTTATCCAAATGTTAAAAAATTATGTATTCAACTAGTTTCTTGTGTACACATTTTGTTGCGCAAGGCAAGAAACAGAAGGAAAAGCAAAAAATCCGGACGGATACATACAGTTTTCCTCTGTATCTTCACAGCAAAATGTCAGAGATGTTAATGATAACTGTCATTGTTTTCTAATTAAATTCAGCCTCACGAACTGACCATCCTCAATGGCTATCCGAGGATATAGGCAATTCAGCTGAACGTCATGCAAAATTGAACAGATAAATAATAGATTATTACCCCCCTCCAAAATGAAAGCGAAAAATGTTTAAGCAAATTAAATCTCTCGACAAAGGCTAAGTTTGTCAAGAGCATTTAACACAAAAAAATGCATGAAAAGAGGGGAAATAAAAATGCGTAAAGATTCAGAGTGGCCTAACATACTGCAAAACCTGCTGGCAAACAAGACAGCTGGGCTGGCCCACTCAAACTCACTGTCTTCTTCAGGGTCGTGGTGGAAAACGAGTACGATGTGGAGGTTAACGTGACAGTCACTACCAGGCTCAAGCCGCGACGTTGACGCACGTTACCCCCGTTAACACGAAACATCTGGCGCTGATCTTCTTCTCCAAGACTTTCCTGCGACGACCTTAGCTCCGGCTTGACGTCATCATACCTGACAAAATTGGGCGCGACGCTGCTTGCGGCCAATCTATAAACATGAATGACGTCATTTTTAAGAATACATAAATGACTCGCAAAAAATTCTAGATTTTTCTATAACTTACGGTAAAACTCCAGTCGGCGATATCGAATCAGCAAATTGTGTTTCGATTAGTCCCTCCACCGGCTGGCCGATGTCGCGTCTTCGACGTCCACAGGTAGTCGTTAATACCATAGGGCCTCCTCCCGGTCCCGCTTGAGTAAGGAACTGGTTGGCAGGAATGCACGTCTGTACGGTGGCAAGCACGGCTGTGGACGTTATGACAGAAAGGGCGGTGGTCGTTAAGGTAGTGACGGTCACCGGTCGAAAGTTAAACGGGTTAAACAGCGAGTTGGTGAATACGCTGGTAACGAAGAATTTCTTTTGCAGCTTCCTGGGACTGCTAAATGGAATTCTCGCCTGGACGTCGGATATCGAAGAAGCAATGTCATCGTCGTCATACGTAACTAGAGAATCTGCTACCTATAAGTTTGAAAAATGAGAATTATTAATTTTGAATAAAAAATTGAAGTAGGAACAACAGCCTTATACCTCAAAATCGTACGCAGGCTTGGCTGAGAGGTGGTAGTCATTTTCATTGTAATTGTTGGGCAGAAATAGACGTGGCGAGTGACGATAGATAGGTGACCAAGGGTATCCTAGTTGGTAGGTAACCCCCACGTAGCAAATGAGAAGGATCAAAGTCAATTTCATCTGCAAAACAAACGAAAAAATCACATTTAGAATTAAAAGGAAAAGAAATGCGAGGCAAGAGAATATTTACCTTCGTTAAGTCAATGAGGAGGGTGGCAAACAAACTGGGCAGTTGGTTGGAAAAGAGCCTCCTATTTATATTGGAGCAGGGTGCAGAAGACAGGTAAAGTCCCCTTTCATCACTTCCGAACGATCTTTATCGGAGTGCACAGTGTTGTTTTCCAAAGTCGTGAAATGCAAATTGATGCCTTTGACTAGTTGACATTCATAACTATCCCCGCGTTAGATTTTGACAGTCTCTCTCCGCAGTTGCCTGATGTTTTTTTTCGTGGTGATGTATCGATCCTTTTCCGAAATGAATCTCGCTGCTTGGTGTAGTTAATCTTGCAGGTCTGTGATGGGGAGTGCCATATTTTTCCCCAACGTTTGCCTCATCGAATTTTAACAAACAACCATTCAAAGATTGGGTTTGTTATAGAGCCAACGCGGTACCGTTTGAAACGACCGCAGCTTAATTGCTCTCTACCCGCGACAGGCACGCTGGACCAACTCCCGGCTTCTGATTTATTTGGCAGATTGCAGTAGACCCCAACAGATATAGGAAATAACCGAAAAGGCTGAAACCACACAGGTTGCGTTTGATAGTTGGATGTCAAACGGCCGGGTCAACGAACTAAAATTCTTTTGTTTCGAAGAAGTTTTATTTTTGACTTTATTGCCGGTATTGCGTTATGTCTTTCCAACTCGAGAATTCGATTGTGTGTCACGTTAAACATGAATGTCACGTTGATGAGGCGCTGAAGTTGCCTTACCTAAATAATAAAAACGTCCTACCATCGGGACAACATTATAATCTCATTAAATGAAAGGCTATTTCCAACAACCATACGTCACTTTTACGTTAACATTCCAAATCGAGGGGAAACTATTCCCCAAACGCACAATCCAAAAATAAGCCTCGATGGACAGACGTTTTGTTCTCAAAGTCTCTCCAAGAGTCGAATGTATGGGCAGACACACAGTCATAGTTATCATTACATTGAGACAAGATGCCTTTTACGACTTTAAAACGTAGTAATGTTGCTCACGATACCCAAATGGTAAGTATAAAACACTTGTTTTATGTATATCATGTTCCATTATTTCGTAAGATCTTTTGTTTTTCTTGCTGAACGTTCATTTGAACAATGTGTTTGAAAGCAGAAAAAAATTTAACTTTTCTTTTCTTCTCCGATTAATGTAGAGAAGTCCTCCTATTAAAAATGGGCTGAAATGGGCAGCCATCGGAGGTGTTGTTCTGGGTTTCCTGGGTGTTATGAAAATCACCGGCAATCTGAACAGGGAATTCTTCGCCGAACTGCTGGTGGCTCGCGAAGGTAAAACACACGAACCTCCCCATCACCACCTACAGCACCAGACGGACAAGCCCGACTCATCAAAGCAAAGCGTATGCCCACTCCGAATTTACGTTCACGGAATTTGTCTTTAAAAAGTGTTTTACAGTTGTACTACATAATCGTGTTTGTATTTCACAGCCAATACCCCCCGGAACGGAAGCCACTATTATAATTAAATGAGAGAGGTGATGCGCTCTCACCTCTTGCGTTCATGCGCTCATATCGTCTTTGGCCGTGCGTCATTTGTGTTGTTACGAGAATAATAATAAAAAAATGATATGCTAGAGGTAGTCTTGAATAGTACTCTTAATACCATGATTCTGTAATGATTGTTGGCTGTGCAATACGACAATATTCGATAAAAGCGGATAAAAAAGGCCTTTCTGTATATTCGGTTCGGTAGTAGACATAATCATTCGACCAAAATGCTGAGATCTGTAAACGTGCTAAATGTGTAGCAAAAACTGATTCAATAGAAATAGAAGTATATATCGAATTACATAATTTTTATTTCCGTTTTGGTTAAGACAGCAACAAGGAGCAAGGAACAATGTAACACAAAGGCACAACGATGACGCAACAACAGCGATGAATAAATGAGCTGCTCATTTTCACCAAAGTCCAGTTGGGATTTTTCAATTTAACCCTGCCATAAATTTTACCGGTTAAAATGGACATCGAATTCATTTTATGTGTGGCAGCCATCGTAACTCACCGACTCGACGTCAAAATCCGGCAGCTTTTTAGTGTCTCTGCGAGCCTTCGGAAGTTCCTTGTTTCTTCTTGTTGTAGTTTATCGTCAACAATGCTGCCAACGAACCAATCACCACACCCGTCATGGTCCGTTTGAAGCCTTGAGTTCGCATTATCTGTCCCATTAAAACCAAATACATAGTGTCACTTAAAAACAGCACAATATAAGCCGGGTCTCCTCCCATGGTGGGTAGATGCAAAATTGTACGGTTAGTTTATTATACCTTCATCATTTCCTCGGTGTATTTGTTGGCGAACCACTGAGCCATTGTAGACTTTGATGTGGGATATCTTACTCGTCGAAAAGCTGGAACAGAAATGAAGACCCACCAATGCCCCTAATCAAAAAATAGCTGAAAGTTCGACTAAGGGACGACGGCTGTCATCGACCATACGACGATCGCAAGGAGGATGTGTGGAAACGTTTATTTTTGATTTGGCAATCAAGAATTCGATCGAGTTCCCACAGGGCAATATCTATATGACACTTTGGATAAGGTGCTCCGAAGATCAGACGACTCACATTATCTGTGTTATTAGTCGCAAAGATAATGGTTAAGTGGTAATTAAGTAATGATTGAAAATTAGCAAACGTCTAAGCCAATATTCGAATGCTTGTTTCTCTCAAAACACAAATATTTTTATCCGGCTTTTATAGGCATATGAATGCTCTTGTTTATTTATCATCATAGGTTTCTTCCATCAACGATTAGAAATTGATTGCGAATCGGTGAAACCAACGCAACTATGTCTATCAAATTGATCGCTCGAAGAAGATTTGTGTAGCTTTTAACTGAATATATTTTCCAAACTCAATGGAATCATGTACACATAGACGATATACTTCAACAAAAAGGGGAAATTTGGAGACAGAATATTAAAATAAAACGCATGGGACAGTTGGTTTCGGGTTTATACCAACGTGCAGCCGTGAAGCTCTTCTGCAAAATAAAGGCAATCAAATCCCACTTAAATATCGTAACTGTTTACAAGCCAATGCGAAATTGCTAATTCGTACGGAGTTATACCTAGTTATTTGCGCGATCCAGGAGGTAGTCTGACGTCGCTTGGTGACTCAGCCATGCCTCCAGCCGGACGTTGCTTGACGTCTGTTGGCATTTCTTTGAACCAATCAAGGAAGAAGGCCCTATTCAGGTTGCCGGTGTATTTCAAAACGGCCATGAAGCCCACAACGAAGCCTCCAACAGCCATCCATTTCAATTTCGGAGATTTGGCTGGCATTGGAGACACCAACTTCTGCTGCGAATAGAAAATAAGATAAACAAAATGAACAAGAGAACACTCGCTTGTTTTAAAAAATTGTCATCTGAAATGAACTGAAGGTCAAAGACGTTGATCGACATAGCCATTCAGGATATATAGGTCGATTTAAAACATTTTGAAACTTATGCCTAACAGCGCAATCGATTGCTTTACCTTTTTGATGGCGTCTTCGACAGCAGTTGAACGCACAATTCCAGACAGCAGCATCTTCTGTTTTTCAGAGATAAGAGATCTACGTCTGCTGTCAATGAAACCCTATGCGCAAGTCGTTGTGCGAACAAGTTTTCTGCTTGGATGTAAACGTATGGTCAACGTAATTTTTGGTCTCGTCGTAAAATCGTTTTTTTAGAATAGGATTTGGAACGTTGACTTGGAACAAATGATTGTTTCATCCCTCTAGTGAAGGAGGAGAATATGGCTCGTAAAAGTAAGTTTAATTTCTCGGGACGGGCAAAGTAAGTTTTTCACGAAGAGGGCACGAATATGTCAAAATACACGTTCAAACCTGCAAAAGACGAGTACTGTACCTCACTAATAATTTCCTTACTGTTATTTCATTGTTCTGTGTTAATGGGAATAAAAACATATTTTTAAAATAACAAATAGTAATCGTTCCGGTAAAACTACATTGGATGCTATTTCCAGTTTTCGTGTTTCACCTATCAAAGCGGAACTTATTTACCTAGAAGGCTAATGTAACAACGCACTAGATTAGGCTGCGTGATAAACGCGGAACTGTTTAGCATACGCTTCCTAGCGGTGAATTGTGAAACTGACGCATCATCGTAACTTCGGCACGCATTTTCGTGTACATCTCCTCCTACAGAAGAGTTGCAGCAGGGATGCAGAGACGGAAGCAGGCGAACCGGACACATCTTGGAAGGTAAGTCTTCGTTGTTTTTTTTTTTTTTTACAGTTCAACGAATGTCAAGTAGTAGTAGTTCAATAGTTAGCGGTAGTTAGTTAGTAGCTAGAAGTTCCGTTATTTGCACTAATGGAAATTAGAGTTTAAATTGTTCAGTGAAATCAAGTGGGTGCAGGTCCACCATACCGACGGGCAGCGCACAGCAGCGTACATTTGAAGCGAATGGTGTTTGACACGTTAAAAAACAAGAAAAATGTGAATAATATTTTGAATATGTCACATTTTTGACGTGGTCAGTGTATTTAGGGTTATACAAAAAGGTATTAAGCAAATAACAGTTTGCATATAGTTTTGGATCGAAAGGATGTAAACGCAATCACACCCAACAGTTTCAGTCATCAACAAATCACGAATCTAACGTATTCGGGTAGCGATCATTAAAATATTAAATCAACAGCTGTGTAGAACGGCAAACTTGCATAAAGTGCACACACACAAAAATAATTTTTAAAAATTTCGGTGTTGAAACGAAAAGTCTGACTTACTATTTCCCAATTTTTTCAAAGTGGAGGCTTTCAAACAAATTAGCAAACAATTTAGCTAATAACTTAATTATAATGCGCAATCACATATAATGAAAGGTACCAACAGTAGAAACATCCACATCGCAACATTTTCACTCGGGAATTGTGACTTTAAATTTCGTTCATTTTTTTTTTTAAAGAGGGAAAAACATTTTGAAAATCAATGGAAACGTTAACCGTAACAGTCATTCAAAATCAAACAAGTTTTTTTAAAAAATTTAGCTTTTCTTTAATAAAATTGAAGGAATTATTAATACTTATAAATTTGGCTGAAGATTTGATTTTTGAATATTTCTTGTTTCGTTATTCAAAAATACAGGCTAAACAAATAAAAAACTTCTCTGTTAGACAGGTCTTTGAACTTGAAGTTGTCAGATTTTTGTTCAGTTCCTTTGACCTAGAATGAGCTGTAGCAGCTCTGGAACTCAGGTATATCCTTGGCTGTGTAACAATAAACGGGAAATGACTAGGATCTTTTAACCTGTTAACCATGTCTTGATTAGTGCTGCACGCTCGCAGCGTTTTAATAAGCTCTCCGGGCTCCAGCGTTTCTAAAATCGTTGCTGCTTGTTGCAACTCGTTTGCCGACATCACCCAAAAGCGGACGTGCCATACCAGATGACCTAAAACGTGTCGCTGATTATTGGCCCTGGGATCCAGGTGGCGACGATGACATTCGAAAACGGACCAACGTATCAGAGCCGTGAGCACTTCACTTTCGTTTTGTAGATGAAGTCCGTCTCGTCTGACGATAGACTCCACTTTAACCGCATCCAGTTCTTCAAATTCCTAAAATAAAGATTGAAAAATAAATTCTATTTTTATCCCGGTTTTTGACTTGAAGTCCATGTTTTTCTGCCCTCCAGCGAATGAAACTGCAGCTGGACTTCAAAAGATGTGTATCACTAACTTTAGAATACTTTGCATAAGCAGAGTTAGCATTGTTCTACTTTAACTGAGTATTTTTATTGTTGATTAAAATGCGCGAGTAGTTACCTCTGAAGAAAGAACAGCTGATGCATTTTTGTCGATGAACTCGAGGCAGCTGTTCAGCAAAAACGAACACCAGCTCGATCTCGACTGCGTTTGTAAATTTGCATTTTGTTGCTGAGATTCTCCATGAGGCGCGCCGCAGTCTTCTAACGATGGGGCACTAGGCCGATTGTCCACGCTGGAAGACGGGCTGTGCTGGTAGTCAGCTTCGGGGTACATGGAAGTCCTCTGATAAATGAATAGCACGTTTTGGGGATTGAGTTGGCCCACTAAATATGTGGCACAGATCCTCATTAATCCATCGCAAAGATATTTCTCCGCCGCGTGCAGGGTTTCAAGAGCTGTCATTACCGATCGCAGTTCCACGGTTTCACCGTACAGGAAACTATAGAAAGAACCGAGTTAAAAATTGATTTAGATGTCTGGCCAGTCTACGTGTGAAGCTGAGCAGAGCCTCCATTACCTGATCAGATTCTTGAAAGCTCTTCCGTCAACATCTGGATCGTAAATTTGATCTGGGGTGGGCGTTAAGTGATTGGGCTGCGGCGTTGAGTCACCGTTGGACGATAATTGACGACGTCGTAGGCTTTCACGAGCCTGTGTGTACGGCCCGCAGAACATGGCTTGAAAGACCTCGTTTCTGTTGGCAAGAATCGATTTTCTGGCCGGTATTCGCATCACCGTCTCCAAACCAACATGGAAGACGACGTCGTCTTCGTCTTCTGATCCAGCCGACTCATTCCCTGAATCCGTCTGCATTCTGCAATTCGCCACAAATTGTTTCAACATTCGTTAATTATTACGTGGGGCGATTGAAGCTCATGTGGGACCAACTTCAAATGTTTTTACTAAAGTTAAACTACGACATTAGAAAAAAAAACCAGGGCACCGTCATCGAACTATAGCCAACTCTATTTCCTGAAACACGCGGAAGGACGAATATAGGCGTGACACCTTGTCCAAACACTGTCGGTGGCCATTAAGGCGATCTCCCACACATTTTGAGACTGTGTCGGAATATACGCCGCCACAATGGGGGCAGGGAGACGTAATTGCAAAACAGTCACCTTGGAAAATATATACATCTGACGCACCCGCTGTCGGTTTTTTTTTTCACACAGCACAAAAAATCGATATAGAAAACTAATATATACCAACCGGTGTTGCGAATGAAACGTTCCAAGTTGACCGCTGAAATCCATGGTTCCTTTAATGTCCTTAGTTGCTTTGGCGCGTGGAAAACTAGACTGAAGAAAAAAGAAAAATGACACTGACGTTAATGGCGGTGTTTGAGCCCCACCCCCTGAGGTTTGCAAAGCGACTTGAACTCCCAAGTTCAAGTCAAAGGCAAAAATTGATCATCATCTATATACAACGCGGGGATTGTAACTTACGGGTTTTTTTCGGTATTTAAAAAAAAAAGAAAAAAGGATGAAAATGTTTAGACATCAATGACGTCTGGAATTTTTAAAGCCCTGATCTTTTGATATCGTGCCCCATATTTCTATGCGAAAGAAAATTTCGTTGAAAACTAGTTCTGGGTCAGCTGTTGCTGAAAAATGTTGTGTGCAACGAAATTCGTATTGGAAGCACAAAAAAAATGGTGAATGATAATGCGACCTTACATTCCACTTAGTTTAGAGGTTTTTAATGCAAACAATGGAATTCATAACAATAGCCGTCGCTTCGAGATGACTGATGACATGATAGATTATGTTTTGGCTTCGGCGTATCCAAACCTCGGTAACCGCTTATACATGAAATCGTTCCCTATATCTCTTCAGCCAGCGTGAGTTCAAAAATAACCCTCCGTTGGGCTTGAGATGGTATAGTCCCTATTTTATTTTTATTTCAATTTTTATTCCCTCTTTTACGCCAAAAAGAAAAATTTTGAGAAGGAAAGAGCTGTGCTGGCGTGGGTGTCATGAAATCAAAAGGACCCCTCCTGCTTTATTCGACCGGAAAATTTAAATGGGGGAACTGAAAGTCTTAAAATGGATGAAGCTCACTTTCATAAACGTATGAGCATTTTTTCTGCGTGAATGATTGTAAGTGTTATTTTGAAATACATTTGTTTGAAAAATAATAAAACATGCGCATTGCAAATGAGGAACTCGTGCACCCATTTACTCGTGCGTTCTGCGCAGTTTGTTAATAAAGCAATTTAGTGAAGGAAAATACCCAAAAAAAAGGAAAAGGAAAAGACGTTCACATCACAAAGAGGGACGAAAGGGGGGGGGGGGGAGATGACACAGCACGAATATGTCACGTAATAAATGTTTTCGTATGGCGGATCGATAGTGCTGAGGATTGTTCACTGGCTGTTTAGCTTCATTTGTACAAGGCCAAGTGCGAACAAAAAGGCTCCCTACCGAGCGCAAAATACGAAAATGTTTAACATTCTTAATTACGTTTGTTTTCAACTGAAATTTTGTTCTTTTTCAAGTTTGGATTCTTATCGTTTGCATATTGGCTGAGGCCGAAGCGCATTGATTTATCCGGAACAGTTGTCTGAACCTAAAATAGCTGCTACTGCCTCGTCAATGCCAGCCTATACTTCTCACGCTCTAGAAATTCACGGAAACCGTGGGCTGAAGATAAAACGATAGTGGTTTTCCTTATTCATATAGGCTTCGCAACCTTTCAGCTTGATACGTTTTGCCCACTACAACATATTTAGCGCGGGGAGGGGGGGATGTATTCTACTGCGTATAAGTAACAGTTCCTTCAAATGGCAATATGCAAGTGAAGTAACGGGAAACAGAAGCGCGCAAGTCAGGTCACGCGCTGGCTCCAGTTAACGATCGGTTCTTCGCCTGATCCAGCCTTCGAACCATAACAACTTCCACTACAAGGGCTACGTTGCAACGTTAGCGGAAATAGCATGGACTCATCGTTGACACAAAAACAGGCCAAGGTCGGCTCGATTCAAGGTAAAAATATTCTTACTGGACCCAAATATACGGGTTAGTTCCGATCTCAAGAAGTACCGGCTGCCGGTTGGAACTTATTACAATGATACACATGCATTTTTACGTAAGGTACGTAAACTATCTTATTCGTTTCTTGCGTAAAATTGGTTCCTAATCTAAAGTTCGATAGCACAGAAAAAATCAAAGACACTCAAAGAAGGATCGAATCAATTACGTCCTATTTTTGATAAACAATACACAAAGTTGATACACGCAGATAAGCAAAAACTAGTGTAAGGAGGTGCGGTTAAAAGTAAAGGGTTAACTGTACCTTGGTCAGAGCAGATGTCCTTTTCTTTGATGCTGATAATCCCATATGTTTCTTGTTCTTGCTGTGTGACCATGCGTACCATTTGGAATAGCACTATGGAAGAGAGAGGTTAGTTAACCAGTCTATCAGGACTGAACCAATTCGATCGACTACATGCAGAGCTGTCCTTATCGACTGCTCGTCTCTCGTTCGACATCAAACTCCGTCCAGGAGCCCATGGGAGCAGAAAATGCGCGTGAAACCCAGTGCGCAAGCTCGGTCCATCGTTTATAGTCTCTGTTTCTCAACCGGCCACTAGACCCCAGACGTGCTGAACTTAAAAATAGAATTTTTATAAAAGAATACAAAATAAGCTGGGGGAAATTAATTAGTCATCGGTCAGATTTGCGAACGGAAGCTCGCGCTTTCAACACTTCACGTAGGCCGCATGACAAGTTTTAATTGGCAAGTATTTTTTTGAATTTATAATTTCCATACTATAGGAATATATGCTCATCCCGAACGGCTAATCCCGCATATTTCAGCTTGTATCAATTAGTTAAAATGATTTATATGAAAAAGAGGCTCTGGGATAAAGCTACTAGCACTGAAGGAAATAGCCGAATCTAATAGACTGTGAAATCAAAACAAAATAGATTATGTTTTTTAATCGAGAGATCCAATCTATAATGAGGGATCAACTGCATTTCCACGCGTCAAGGATGTTAGGTGTCTCATTTGGAAACAATCAGCAAATTAATTAATCGGTGCAATCCAGTTTGATCCCAATATGACAGAATGCGGTGAAGTTGTCTAGGATGTTAGAATTCGACCACAAACATGGGCTACCACGTCCAAAACGTGCGTTAATTATTACCCAAAAGGGCTATTAAAAATGAACTGCGCACGAGGATGTTGTATCCAAGAATTTTCTAAAAATCTATCATGTAGACCTATCGGAACGTTGTTTGTTTTGTGATGATGCAGCAAAATAGAAAAATCACGAAGAAGCCAGTTTAGTGTCGGAAATTTTGGCAGCCGTCCATCACGGGAACACGTTGTAGGGGTCACGATTGTCTTTCACAGGCATTCCAAGACGAGGGTCAAAAACTCTTCCGTGCAGCTCTACCGGCTATATAACAGTCTAGGGTTGTTGACACTAACGGCGCGTTTTGGCACCGGTTTCATATGTCCTACTAATTCCATTTCGACAGCATTCTATTGTTAACGTTAGTTGGGAAGTCTGTGTTCATAAAATCCACAGTTTTTTACCATCAGGTGAAAGTTTAAAAAATACTGTACGTATACCCACATAAAATTCCAGTTTAGAAAGAGGATTTTAAACTCGAAGATCGTCGTGAAATACAGGCTATTTGTAACCAATCCGAACGATTAAAGATCGACAAAAAACTAGTGTGCATCTCCAAAGGCAACCACTAAATTTTGATTTAATTTAATTTACTTATCGATGGTAATTCGTTTTCTTTCTGTTTAGCCACGCCTATCAAAAAGCCTAGCATTCAGGATGTTTTCTGGGATAATTTTCCAGGACAACTTACATGGCCTTCAAAACAAATTGCAACGGACATCAAGTAAACTTTAAAAGGTTACCTGTTTTGGGTGCATTTTTCCGTTTTATAACTTTATAAGTGATTCGGTGATCAAGTAAAGTTGCCTCGTGAAAAGCTATTTATTGAATACAAGAGCTGGCATCTTTGCCTTCAAGCGGCACAAGGGCCAAAATCAGAAATTTGAATGTCTAAAAAAAGATGAGCGTGTACGTGGGACAGTATAAAGGAATCAAACGATGAGAAACGGGGTAGGTGATGATACACTGGAAATGCATTAGTTAGTGGGAGTTTCCAGTTCCGAAGCTGGCGTCTCGGGCTCCTCATCGTTGTAAATGTTTTCTGCCATTTGCCATACCTGCATGATATTATCTTCTGAAACGGAGCAGATGACCCAGGGCTCATTTGGATTCCATGAGAAATCTGAAATCTTGGCAGTATGACCACCGTGGATAAACTACAAACAATTCAGCCGAATTAATGTCTATAGACTGAACATAATCACATCAGTACTTGAACTTACCAATAGTTCTGGAGGGCCATCTTCGGCATCTTCGGTCGATTGTTCTTCCCCGATTTTGGACAAGTCCCACACATGCAAACGACGGTCAGTGCCAGACGATGCCAAAATGGTTTCATTATGCGGTGACCATTGTACTTGAAATATTTCGTCCTTGTGCGATTCAAACGAATGTAACTTGAGTTTTAGATTTCTCAAATCCCAAAGGGCCACCGTCTATAAGGATAAGAAAAATGAACTGAGAAAAAGTGACAAAATTCTGGAAACCAATTATAGTACCTTATCTGCAGAACCAGTTGCTAAGATAAATTCAGAGTAAGGATTAAATGACAGACAGTTCACTTCAGCCGTATGTGCATCCACTGTGTGGGAGGGTCGGCTAGTGTTATTGCTGCGGGTATCCCAAATCATTAGCTTCTGATCGTCGGCAACGGAGCCGAACAACGATTCATGAAGTAAGTGCCAGGCAACATCCTCTACAACTGCTGTGTGGCCAGTAAATACAGTTTTGGCATCCAAGACACGGTTTTCTCTGGGTGAGGCATTGATATCCCACAAGCAAATGGTATGGTCATCAGATGCAGAGAGTAGATGACCATTGAGGTTGGGATTCCAAGACAGACCATAGCCTTCTTTCTGGTGACCTCTCAAACTATAGAATGAACATAGTTAAATATATGAATCTTTGGCCACATGGATATAAGATTGCACTATAAAGCAAAACTTACCGGAGGTCTGGGTGGCATTCTCCACTAGGATCAGGACGAGATGGATGTTTGGTGTAGTCAAAAACCAAGACGTCAGACGAGGGTGTTTTGGTGGCAATCACACAGGGATTTTGGGGCATGTAGCGAGCCCTATTGACTTCCCCTTCATGATTGATCTTGATCTCAATTTCAATCTTGCCACTCACAGATCCAAAGCCTCCAAACTCTGATGGAAATTTTTGCTTGTTTTATAAACATGTATCAGGGCTACCACATCAAGTGTTTACCTCCTTTATCATTATCATAGTGAGAGGCATCAAACTGCGCATCCTCATTAGGGAGCTGGACAGAGGCAATCAACAAGTGATTTTGTTCATCACTGGTGTGGGTACCAAGGATAAGTCGATGAACTGAGTAATCTTTGCCTTCAGGCCTAAAGTCAAACAGAATGCTAGAAGGTTAGAAATGAATGCCAACATTGACATCAATGGTAACAGACCTTGTAACATCAGGAAGCCATTGGGCCGTAAGTGATGGCCATTCGAGCGCATGTGTCATAACCAAATCATACAGAAAGGGTGTATTCTTCTTCCAGATTTTGTATTCCTCGTTGATGACGCGTTCCTCCACTGCTTCATCGAACGGCTCTACAAACCAATGATTTCAAATTCACTGAATGCTGGATAACTGAGAATGTAATCAGAGATACCTCCATCCTTATCTGCCATCATGAGTCAATTGAACTTGTTGCTAATGATGAACGGCCGGTACCTGTCAAGCAAAAGTACGGTAACAGCTCTCTTTCAGCGTGTACTTGCTTTGTTAAATGGCGGTAAAACTAAACTAAAACTCACCCACGCATCGATACACACCGGTTAATCGATATGTTCTAGATCGATAGTTTAACTGTAAAGTCTGACGCGTAGATGGCGTATATGTATTGAATGGAAAAAAAATCATCTCTTTATAGCTAAAATGGAGATCTTGAAAACAAGTTATAAAAAAGACTCTAAATCCGTTCAGATTCCAATCGACGTTCAGCACTTTAAAAAAATGCGTTGTGTTATTCGTGGATAGATTTTCTTTATCGATGTGACAATTCGATGTTTTTAGCTTCGATTATGATGATCCTGCGAGCGATATTGCGCATCTAGAGTTGGTTGTAGCTTATAGTTAAAGGTTTTGGTGGTTTTGCTGTAGGTTTTGTAAGATCAGTCAATTACGTAACTGCCAAATTTTATTCATAAGTGAAATGCGGCCATCCGTGTGTTTACGTGTGTTGGTTTTGGTTACAGTCAATATCAATACAGATAAAAAAGGCAACACATATGAATCACGTAGAATTTAACATACGAGCAAAGTTAGCAGCACGCTTGTTGTAATCAAGGTTAAATAAAAACAAATAGTGTGGGGAATCCGACAAAGACAAGGTGTTGCTAAAAAGATATATGTACTTGAAAGGCAGAGAATGAATTCAGTTACAAGAAAAACATTTCAACCGAGCGTTGGATAGATAAAAAGTTTCGTTTTCGTTTTGGTCGCCGTAGCCAATGAAAAGCTATTCAAAAAATTGATTAAAGCACTGGCTTTGAGCGCAACGAAGCCGCGAGATGCTGGCACGATGCTGGGTAGAACAATTCCATTTTCGCTGTTTTGAGTGTAAATTTCTTTCAAAACTTCTAATTGTCTCATTGCTTCTTCGTCGCTGATATTCTGATCTATCAAGTGGGACGGCACGGTAGGTCCAGAATTAGTGACGTCGATCCTAGCATCGGGTTCATTCAGTATTAACTTGGGTGCAACGTGAACGTATGGATAGGGAAAAGGGTAATAGTTTGGTAATGGTATTCCATGGTATAATGGAGTTTCTGGAAACGCATGAGGTATGTAAAACAGCGCTTTGGCCCTCGTTGCTGGACTTGAATTGAGGTTTTGGAAGGTCTGTTGTGAATGTTCTGGCGAAGAGCTGAACACCGCCAGGATTGAGGCAGATAAAATGATGGCGATTCCTCTCATGATGAAAGCCAATATGGGGAAAAGATCTATAGGTCGGGAATCCAACAATTAAATTTCAGTATACAAAAGTAAAAAAAAAATACGCTTATGAAATATAATGACACCTTAAGTAAAGTACGGGTGATAAGCTTACCTGGAATTAGATATAGGTGTTGGACGGAGGCAGTAGCTACACTTTGTGACGCCGAACGTACGACATTGCGCTGCTATTTAAAGGGCAGCGCAAAACTGTTTCCCAGAGTCTTCTTGAGAATCGTTCCATGAGTTCAATGCACATTTTTTTTTTTTCATTTTTTGTTCTTGGCTACCCGCGGTGATGCGTGGAAACACTATGAACAAAATAAATAGCGAACACAGTCACCATGGAAGTCTTAGTGGACCACAAGAAGCGCCGATGGATGTTGCAATCACTCATGCGTCACTATCTGGAACCTGGTAGGCTTTTATCATGTTGCGATTGTTATTAATTCTGGTTATCCCATTGTTCTCTTTATTTCCTAAGGCTAGGTGGAATTTTCCCTCCCGCAAAAAATAAGGAAAAATTAATAAAATTAGATAATGTCTTACGTCGTTTATTATATAATAAAAAAAAGTTAGGTAATATAGCGGGATAGGCGACTTGCTAGTTCCGATTCCCGTGCAATGAACTGTACCGTTGAAAATATTTAATTTTTTCTCCAAATATTGACATAAAGGTGGTACTATGTCTCACAAGACGATAGCGATAGAGTTGGGTGTCAACGAGAGAGAGATGTACAGTATAGAATCGGTCGCTCGATAATATGCAAACATGAACAGTCTATATACTGAATCTTGTCCTAGGAATATCGCCTAGGCTATTAGTCCCTACACGTCATGTACGTGATGTGCCATTTACAACAATCGAGTTTCTATTTTCTTAATTTCACAAAGCTGGCAAGTGGTGTTTGTAGGGAATAAGTCGGATGCTTTAATTCATGGTTATCATTTTTGGCACGCAACCTGGCATTTTATCAGCCAGGTTATGCAAAGACATTGTCGCCTTGCTGAGGACAAAAATATCATTAGTGTGTGCTATGTTGATTTCTCAGAATTGCGCGAATTCTATGTACGCAATGAAAAACACGTCTATAACAGTCTCATTTTGCCCATTCCCTTGATTTCGTATAAAAGATTGCCCTAAATATTTTCCATATTTTGTTATTCTTTTATTTTTTTACTAGGCTGCTTTTTAAAAATCCTATCTCGAAAGCAATCTAACGCGTTTGCAATAGAATCCAGGGTTCCAATCATCGATAAGAACGATCGTCAGCTAAGGGCTGTGGATATGGGTGTCTACGAGGCAATGGACTATGATGGTGAAATAGGAACACCTGTATAGGTGACGTTGCGTTCATCCATAGCCTCAAACACAACCAAGGTATCTGCAAACGAGAATCTGACTGGTCATTACATTGACTTCGAAAATTATGTTAGTTTCCGGTTGAAACGCAACCCTATACGGCCAAGGATTATTATTTGCGATATGATTAACAAAATTCGCTCGAATCCATTTGTCGGCGGACTGAGACAATTAATTTGAACAGTGGAATTGGTGGGCAGTTTTAGCTGTCAGGTGTTAGGTAATCTTAATAATTTTATTGATTAACTATGTACTAATATATTATGCAGCCTAAGTAGTGCTGTAGTAGACCTATGCGAAAACATAAAAGTTCCCTATATGGATAGTTTATTTGTTTAGATTATAATAATAACGAAGCGATATGCAAATTCCACTCTTTTTAGTTAGCATAAGATAGATGTCCAAGAATGTATGTGGTATTACATTTTTCTTTCTGAATACGGTTGCATTTATCGTGCACATCAGCAGACTATACCGAGTGAACGATGAAATGCAAACTTTGTTCAATTTAGCTCGTAACGTCGGGACAATGGGCAATTAGGAAAAATAGGCAGTGGTAAATCCAGGGCAAGGAGTCAAAAGGAAGATGAAGTCAGAAAAAAATAACACAATAATAAGTGTGCGTTTTGCATCTGTGATGTCAAAAACAAAACAAAAAAAGGGACAATTTGCAAATAAGACAAAAAACTTAGGAAAGGAAGTAAATGCAATGAAAAAGCTGGCGGACGCAAAATGGGATAAGTCATCCGCAGCAGCCATTAAGATCCTTTCTTATCGAATTCCTTGCTGATTCTTCGATATAAGGTGCGGTATAGTACCAGCGGAATGAAAAACATTACATTTTCCACGCTTGTCTCATCATCAAATCAAAATATGCATCATGATCGATTGACGAACTGACTCCGGCGTAATAATCTAGAAATTCATCGTATGTCACCTATTTTGTTAAACAAGAATTTTAGTCGATTATAAACGCGCGATAAAAATTAATCAACCATTCACCATTCCATCAATAGAACCGTTTGACTCAAAATTAGCCAAGAACTTCTTGAGAATTTGTTCTTCTGTTTCTTCTCCACTGTTGTAGAAATGAGCAAAAGAATTAAATTTAATTGTGACAGCAAATATTTTTTTTAACTACTGACCTCAAATATCTGGGATTGTGTTTGACATTATAGACGCCGTTCAAGTCTTCCAGAGTGACAATACCATCTCCAGTTCGATCTAATTTTTTGAACGCATCGGCAATGACCCTTTTGCGTCCATCCGACATGGGAGGCTGGAGAAGGGAACCAAAGACAATAAAAAAAAAAAACTTATTGAAAAAAAACTGGCAAAAAAACAAAAGATGGTACTCAGCGAACCCGAATGGCTTTAAGAAATTCGTTGATGCAAACAGACCCGGAGCGGTCCTTGTCGAAAGCGTCGAAAAGGGCGCGGCAACCGTCCTCAGTCTATTCATTCATTTAGTAGTAAAAATCAATGGAAAAATTATTATTATTATATTTTTTTTGTGACTTGTAATAATAATTCTTTTAGGCATTCAAATAGAGTACCTTGACACCGCTTTCTTCGATCCCCTTGCAAAATTCATCGAAGCATAGAGAACGGTTTCCATTGTCATCCATCCGACGGAATACCCTTCGTTCAAAAAAAGATTAAATTTTTATTTTTGCATGTAACGCAAACCCAGAGCAAGCATGCTGGGTCTCATTTTAATATGTCTATTATCTTTTTTTTTTTTTTCAGATAATTTAGACATACATCGTTTATCCACAAAAAAGCGGCACAATCTTTCTTTACGGGCCTTAATTTGATTGGCTGTTATGGGTTTCGAGAAGTACTGTAGATAATTTGATGATTTCTGACGTATCTTCTTAAATAAACAAATAAAGGCCTCAATTTATCCTACTGTATATCCAAGTTCTAGAGTAACCCGTCCATGTCATTGAACAGAGGGACTGTAAGAAAACAAAGATTCGTGGATCGTGGTGCCAACTACTTGTTTTCGTAGTTTGGCTCGCCATCCAGCAGACCAGTGATCAATAAGATGGAACTTTTCTGTTGACCATTTACATTAATGATGGTTGCAACGGAATTTCACGGCCACATGACATCATCAAAGCACTATCACTTTTCTTTGCGCTTTTTTTCCCCAAGGCGTTTCAGTCTAGCGGTTATGTGTTTAAGTGAGAACGGAGACAGATATTACGAAAAACCAAAGCATTGTACCCAATCCTATCGATCGATTTCGAAGGATTACAACGCCTTTACTTTCTGTAGTGAAGCGGGTATAACCGTGAAGGAAGAAACTCCATGGAAAAGAAGAAAAACAAAAAGTGAAATGCACGAGCTAAACTAAATATAAAGCAGGTAATAAGAACCGAAAGAGAAAGGAAGAGAGAGTGATGATAAAAGTAAATCGTAAAATAAAAAAAAGAGAGACGGAAACTCATTGACAGTTTCGTGGGTTGCGACAGAAGCGCGGACGCGTATATATAATATTGTCGTGAATTGGTTTATGTCGTGAAACGTGAAAAAGAAAAATGGAATTTCCACTTGCTACCAGTTGCTACATCCGCACGCCCCAGACAGTGCAAAGTACTCTAGTCCCGATTTTTCTGTTTTTAAGTAGGGGAGTTGTTTCAAGTCAATTATTGTGGTTTGTCTCGATTTTTTTCAAGTTTCCCTCACATGGACCGGCTCGTGAAAAAGAGGTGCGTTCAGAAAAATGTGGCCCTCAAAACAGCAGGCGTCGATTGCGCTAGCGAGATATTTCAACGTATATGCATGCAACACCGGGAAAGGGCTGCTCCCAGGGCCGTATGACATCAGAGCCTTTTTTTTGTGTGTGTGTTGGTTGCTGCACACCACTTGAGTGGATTTTCAACGGAAAAGCCAGCAGGAAATGGTTGTGCATCATTAAATGGATTAAACGTGTCAACCATTTATTATCCTCGGGGGTTAGTGAAAACTATATTAAAAGTGGGCCAACACCCCGAACGCCGTGTACCACTAACACTGACTACGTACCAACACCAGTCGAACCAAAATTTGGGATGGGTCCGACTTGAATCGAATATTTGAACATCTACCAAACGTGACAAATTTCAACGCTTATCATGAATAAACGATGCACCAACTCACGAGAGGCAAAAGGATAGCAACTAGTTCTTATGACTATGAATTGTCTTAGGTGTTTACTTGCCAAATCCGAGAATGCCTGTTGCTCCGCGAGCCAGCAGTTGAGACCGCAATTTGTCTGCTCATCGAAGAGAACGGGGACCAAAAACACAGGAATGCACAGTTAAAAATACAGACGGATTATATTAACGTTGAAATTAATTCTTGAAAACAAACGAACTGAAAATCCAAGAAGAGAAGAAAAACTGTAACGAGAGCCATTACGTACCGAGTGGATCCTGCGCCATGGTTTGTTACCGTTTGGCTTTCGGCATCGTGCCGGCCATGTTGCTTGAGTTAGCCGTCAGAGGCCGGTTCATTTTTTCGACGCGCTTGGCTGCCAGCGGTAACAACGAAACAAGTACAGACTTTCTCTTTTTTATTTTATTTTTTCCTCCCACGATTCGAGGGACGCGGTTTTCTTCCACCCACACACAACTCTCTCTTGTCCTGTATACGTGTGTGTACATGTAAGTGTTGTGTCTGTGGAGACGGCTGGCTTCACTCTATGCTACCGCTCGGTTCCAATGACTGAATCGATTCAAAATATAAAATACTTTCTAATGGTAGAGTACTGACCAGTTGACCATGTGTATTTCGTTTTAATGGTGATTAAAGGAAATGTCAGATACCGTACAAGTTTTTTTTTGTTTTCTGTTTTCTTTCTGTCACTGATTGCGCTGCTGTGTAACGTTATCGCACTCTGCGCTCATCCCAATCAAAAGTGGTTCGTTTCTCTAGACTGCCCTCACGATGTAACTGTCCTATGTCTCCTTCTGTCTTTTTGGACAATTTTGGGTTTTGCCTTTTGTAATGATTGAGGAAGCATTTCTAGGCACTTGTCGTCTATTCAAGCAAATATTAGGCTACTAAATATGTAAAAGAGATAAGAAAGGGCTCATAGAGTTCCGAATCGGAACGAATGCGATATCGGTCAATCAAACGTCGGAACGCAAAAAAAGAGCAGACGGACAAGGTACTTTCAACAATCCAGACAGCTCTTTTAACTCGTTGAGTACATCCGGCGTCTGGAACACCATATGGTGTGCGGAATATCGGACGCATGTCAAAGTCCCGCAGTTGGTCGTCTTTCGATCTTTCTCAATGGTACAGGAGCAAAAAGCAAGGACGCATCGTCCTTTTTCGAGTGATGGCATCGCCATAAATATATAATGGCCGAATCACGTCCTTGAAATGGCTTTCATTGCGGTTGCAACGACAGCATATATTTTTCTCTTCGCTATTTACCTGTCCCAGTTGGCCGAAGACTGCACGATCATATGACGATGAAACTTAAAAAAAAAGGCCACACGGATTGTGATTTATTTTTATTCTACCTTTTCGGTTTGGTTAGGTATTTATACGAATATGTTATTGTCAGTTTGATGGGCGTCCTTTTAACTTATATGGTGTCGCTATACGCCTTCTTTTTGGCTTTGATCGGAAAGAACCATGAGCTATCCCCTTCTATTCCTTCGTGCTGTATCTCTCGGTAAGACGTACTAAAAACACACACAGCTGACCTGTCCACGCAGGTATGCATAGAACGCAAGTCGACATTGTAACAAACAACAGGCAACCCTGACCCTTCTACCGTGATTGATGACACATCCTTTAAAACAGCCAACGGAGTGGAAACAGTGTGCCAGAGTAATTATCTAAACTGTTTTAATCAGGACACAGCAGCCGCGAGAAAACCTTTTACAACCTTCAGTTCATTAGATAATAGATATACCGGTCTTTTTAAAGCATTCATTATAACTCTTAATTAACAAGAGATTCTTTATTCTGTCACAACACAAATGAAAAATCATTAAACTAAATAGCAAGAGCTTTACTTTATGCATCGGAGTCGTTCACCCGCGACGTTGACGTATGCAAAACGAACCGGCATTCTATTTTACAGTACGGCAGACAGTGCGTTGACCATTACGTTTGTGTTTCGTATGAAATATTATGAGTTGGAAATTCCCAGAACGCTTCTAAATCTTGACATTGTAAGTATAAGTTGACACCGTGATTGCTCCGCCTCACCCGAAACACGAGCAAGCATCTAATTATCACGCCGCGAGTCAACCGAACACGCGTATCCTGTGCCATCTATCTTCCTGTTAAAGTATTTTCACGCTACACTCTCAAATCGGGGCCCCAACCGAAACTTCCAGATTCCATTGAAAAACTAGACGGAGTGGACTGATTGCAAAAACACGAGGTAAATGTCGGTGGGCTGACTTCCAAGTCGATGTCGGGACACGGGAGGTAGCGCACGAGTGGCTCGTCGCCCCATTCATTATTCTGCCAATGTCCTTACCCTATAGCTTTTGAAAAAAGCATAAACCTTGAATGAAACCAAAATCGAACGCCATAAAAGAAGTGACATTTTTTTTTTTGCCTATTGCCCGTCTTGCTGTTTTTGCTAGTCACATTACAATGGAACAGCAATGATGTCAATTGTGTTCCATCTCTCGCTTCTCTCTTTTCTTTTTAAAAGAGATTGTTAAACACGATTTCATTTATTGCAGGTGCACGTATTGCGTGGTGTTGTTGTATACGTGCTCGCCTAATCAGCACTGAAGGAGTATCCGGCATCATTTGATATCAATGCGTTGTATACTAGCCGTAATTACGGTTGGTTTCCGGTTATTCGTTCAATGAACTTTCGGTCATGCAATGAAAAAAAAAACACGAAAGAAAACATAAAACGGGGGAAACTGAAAAATACTTTGTAGAGAAAAAAAAATCATTTCTTCGATGAACGACAGGCGCCGCATCGGCCAATCCAAACAGTTGCCGAGCGGGAAAAAAGAGAAGCCGACAACATCAAATAAATAAACGACTGCTGGAACGCAAAGGAGAACTAAACAAACAACGAAAAAGAGGAAACGAAATATATATGTTTTAAAGAAACAGAAGAAGAGTAGCACTACGCACCGGAGCCGGGTTTGTTCTTAAAATTTTGTGTTTGAAAAAAAGAAGATGGCACACACAGGTTTATTTATGGCAGGATGAAGCAGACGAAGAACGCCAGGCATGCATAACGTGCACGAATATAGGCAAGAATGAGGCGAAAGAAGAGACAAGATGGAGGAAGGACAAAACGAATGTAAGTAGGAAAGAAACAAAAGAGAGCCAAAAAAGAGAGAGAGAAAAAAAGAAGAGATACACGAACGAGGGAGAGAGAGAGAGAGAGAAAAAGGACGAAGAAAAGCTCTCGATTGTCGACTCCATTGGTGACCCAGATGGCACCGCGCTAACATCTCTCCTGCAGCGCATCCTCGTTTTGGCCCTGGTCGTGATTCCTGCACATTGAACAATTTCGTGACAGTGTTAGGACGAAATAATTGCAAATAGTTTAAAGCTTTGTGTTATACTCTCTCTTTCCCGCCGAATGGTTAGGGCGAACGCGTTTATTTATAGAGATCTGGTGCGCATAATCCTTGTCAAATAGCCAACACATATCGTGTATGGATGGCGTCAAGTGATCCATTCCATCCAACGTTTTTCCATTTTCAATCTGTTTAAATCTGATTGATTTATTCAAAACAACTCGGCCATTGCGTGAATTCACATAGCGCTTGTTCACTCGTGTTTAACTAACTGCTGTCGTCCCTTCACCAGATGGTCGGTTTGATCAACGTCGGCTGGTCGATCCTGACCGGCCTGTTGCTGTTCCAGTCATCACCGCACTGTTTAGCGGCCGCCCGTCAAGATGAGCAATCCCTGTCCGGCTCGTCGCCGTTCAAAAGCGCTACAATCGAATACGAGCATTTCTTCAATCACGGCACGACGGCCAATCCGAAGATCAACAAGATCAAGGACCACATCGGTGGTGGCAAACTGGAGAACGAAGTTCTCAAATCAAAAGTGGAGGTGCTCGGTGAGGTGTTGAAGCACCGCGTTCAGGCTCTGCGCCACGTGCCCGGCCAGAAAGTGGAATTAGTTTTTCTGGTCGACTCATCCGCTTCCGTCGGAGCTGAAAATTTCTTTAACGAGTTGAAATTCGTTAAGAAATTGCTGGCGGATTTCACCGTGTCGGCGGATGCGGCTCGCGTTGCTGTCGTGACCTTCTCGTCCAAGAATCGCGTCGTCCGTCACATCGATCACGTGAGTCCTCTCGGACAGACGGGACACCGGGAGCTGGCCGCCAGCGGTGCCGGCGATCCGAGGCACAAATGCCGACTGCTGGAACAAGAATTGCCGGCCATCGGCTACACTGGAGGAGGAACTTACACGCTGGGAGCTTTGCTAGAAGCCCAGTCGGTGCTGGACGGAGCTCGGCCTGATGCCGTCAAGGCCGTTTTCCTCATCACCGATGGCTACTCGAACGGCGGTGATCCCCGTCCGGCCGCCAAGCGATTGCGGGAACAAGGTGTCCGAGTGTTCACGTTCGGCATTCGCAATGGTAACGTTAAAGAGCTGTACGACATGGCGTCGGAGCCGGCCCAGGAACACTCTTACATCGTTGACAGCTTTGAAGAATTCGAAGCTTTGGCCAGACGTGCCCTTCACGAAGATTTGCAGACGGGCTCGTATTTGCCGCAAGTCAACCGGTCGGCCTGCGATAAGCTTTGCAAGGACCAGTCCGAGTGTTGCCATCCGTCAGCTGAATGCACCTGCGGCACTCACACTGGACATTACGCCTGTCTCTGCCCTCCCGGCCATTATGGAACTGGCCTCAAAGATGATTGTCACCGTAATTTAAATTCTCTTTTAAATATTCATACATGAATGTTATCATGGATTAGTATATCCTTATTAGTATATCCTAGTCCGGCTACTGGAATGTTATTGGAACCACACATCCAATAGTTTTTTTTTAACGAAGGTTATGGAAAGGATTGAATTTCTCAGAGTCATGGAGTCTGAATTTAAAACGTTTTCATTAGTTATGCACGCCACGTGCAAAGCTAACAAGTGTCTTCGTTTTTCTTGTCTCTTTCTAAAGTCTTTTTGAATGCCCTCGGTGTGTTTTGTGCCAAATGCCCGTTTATATGCGCCTCCACCGGTCCGTCTCCATCCCAAAGAGAATTTAATATAACGAACAGCGTAAAAACAGTTCTAAAGAAATTAAACGAAACGAAGCAGCGGGACGAGACGGACCTTTTACGGATGCGTCGGCACCTGACCAACGTAATCCATCGACATGATATTATCTTTTAAAGTAAATGTTTTGAATATCTAAATCCTTACAGACATAAGGAGAAAGAAAGCGATCTGAATTGAAATTTTTTTTATTGTGCGATTCAATTTGAAATCGGTGATCGTTTTTTCGCCCGTTTTCAATTTACCTGATTGTACGAAACCAGGTCAACTGCAGTCGTGAATCTCCGCCCATGTTCTAGAATAGGTGCCGTCCTTTTCGGCTGCTTGGTATAAACTATGTCAACGATCCCTGTTGTGTCTGGAACGGATTTGGCATTCGTATTAGCGCTGAGCTATGTCAGAGGCGGCCAGAGGGGCATTTCTAGCAGTCAAACTCGATGCCGTTGATGTCACATTATTTGGAATAAAGAACCATAGCTTTAACTTGCGACATTTTTATACGTTGTTGTTGTCCCCTTAAGAAGCGTAATTATTAATGAAATTAATCAGAGATGAACGAAGATCATAAAAATTTAATTGACATGTTCTAAATGTTAACAGCTTGCCCTGGTGGGACGTACCGAAGCGACGGCGGTCCAGGCGACTTGAAATCCTGTCGACCGTGTCCCGACGAGAATCACATTTCTCCGGCCGGCAGTACGTCAGTTGATCAGTGCCAGTGCCCTCGTGGTTACATACCTTCACCTGAAGATGGTGGTCGAACATGTCAACTGCTGGCCTGCCCCAAACTGGAACCGCCTGCCAACGGCTACTTCGTCAAACAATCGTGCAACAGCGTTTTCAACGGAGCGTGCGGCATCCGCTGCAATGGCGGCTACAAATTGATTGGATCCAGTATCCGGTTATGTCAGGAGAACGGCACGTGGTCCGGCGAAGAGGCCGTGTGTCAAATGCGAAGCTGCGGGCCCGTTCCGGCCCCGAAAAACGGACGGATCGAGTGCACGTCTGACAGTTACATCATCGACAGCGAGTGCACGTTCAGCTGCGACGTCGGATTCACGCTGGTCGGCTCCCGCAAGAGAGTCTGTCTGCCCATTGGCTACTGGGACGGCCTACCCGCCTTTTGCAAACGTAAAATCTTTTATCGTATTCTTTTTACTATCATAACAATTAACTCATTCGAGTAAATGCCTTTTTCTCAATTGATTTACCTTCTCCTTTTTTGGGTCCGATCAGCCGTGTTTTGCAATCCACTTCCGAAAATAATGAACGGCACTTGGACGCCATCCAAATGCCCACAGGCAAAAATGCGCTACGGTGAACAGTGTAACGCTACGTGCGCGACGGGCTTCGAGCTACGAGGTCCGGAAGTCCGTCGTTGCTCCGAACAAGGGAGCTGGACAGAAGAAGAAGTTAAAGTATTATAATTCATTTGAGTTTAAAACATCTTTCACTTGAAATTTACGCTTAATTCATTTGTTTTTAGACGCGTTGCGTAGATGTGACCCCACCGGAAATCACCTGTCCGGCGGATGCAAAACTGGACGCACTAGAGGGAGAAAATTTCGCAACCTATTCCTGGGAGCCTCCCGTAGTATCTGATAATTCGGGTACTCCACCGGACGTCATCAGCGTCCCCGCCGTGACCGAGCAGCCGATGCGCTTCCGGATCGGAAACGCTACAGTGGCGTACAAAGCGCTCGATCGGCGAGGCAACCAGGCGGAATGTAGTTTCCAGGTGATCGTGACGGACAGCCAACCACCGACAGTTGATCAATGCGAATCGCCGCCCACCTTCCTGTTGCGAGATCGTAACACCAGCGTCGTCTGGGACGATCCGGTATTCAGCGATAATTCCGGCCGGCCGCCAACGGTCGACCGCTCTCACGATCCGGGCCTGTTCCCGCTAGGTGAGACCGAAGTCATTTACACGGCCACCGACGAGTCGGGAAACAACAACACGTGCACTATAATTATTCGCGTGCAAGAGCACGCCTGTCATCTGCCCGTCGACCCGATTCACGGACAGGCCAATTGCTCCCAACAGCCGGACGCGGTGTATTGTTCGCTAACGTGCCACGACGGTTACGCTTTCGCTATGCCACCGCCGCGTAATTACTTCTGTGCCTACGACGGCCAATGGTTGCCGGCCGATAGTCCGCTTCCGTTTCCCGATTGTTCCGTTACGACTCACTCGGACGCGCTTATCCAAGACGGCCTGTTGCGGCTGACCAACGTTGGCGACGGATCGGAAGAGGACAAAATATGTCAGGACCCTTTCCTCATGAGTCAAATGGAAGGTCATTTCAAACGCCGTCTGGCGGCCCGTCTCAATGAAATCTGTGGGGATAATATGATCTGTCAGGTGGACGATCTCCAAGCAGAGTGCCGGCAACTGGTGGCCGAATCGGACGGCACGGAAGATGAAGGTCAAGATCCCGTAACAGATTCCGCGGATTGGGAGGAAACCAATGAAATCACGAGGTCTAAACGGAATTTTGAAACGGGCCGAGTCGTCCGACGGAGTTTAATTAACTGGTCAAAAACACGGAGAGTTAAACGGAACGCAACGAGCAGCGGATTAAATTCAGCCAAAGGCAAAACGGGCAAAATTAAAAAGAACAGCAGCACGACGTTAGAATTGCGCTTCAAAGTCTTCAGTACGTTCTCCCCTATTTGAAAAAAAAAAATGATTTGACGTCATAATTCGATTCTTTTCTTACAGGTCGATTTGCCCAGAAATTGAATGGGACGGACGGATCAACGACGTCGAGGACGATACAACCGGTATCGTTGAATTTAACGCAAGACATGATTCTCAGCGAATTGAACCAGCTGCGCGCATTGTTAACGGAATCGGCTCTGTCGGGCGAGTTCAACGTCAACTACACGGCCGGCCAGCTGTTGAACGTGTTTGACGTTCAATTCCAAGGCGACGTCGATCGCCCTAAATTCAGCTGTCCGGCGGGGAGCATCCCCGTCAAAGCAGACAACTCCACCAACGATTTTGCGCGTTGCGTTTTCTGCCCGGTCGGAACTTTCTTTAACGTCGTCAACGAGGTGTGCGAATCGTGCTCTCAAGGATCCTACCAACCGCAAGAGGGCCAGCTATCCTGTTTAGTATGCCCGAACAACACGTCCACTAAAGTCGTCAACGCCAAACGTTCCGATGACTGTCAAGGTATTTTCAAATTCATTTAACCATCTGATTCATTTCACTATTTAATTCTACCTTCAAACTAAATTGACAGCTCAATGTTTGGCCGGTAGCTATTCGCCGACCGGACTTGAACCGTGCAGCACTTGTCCGCAAGGAACTTACCAGACGGAGTATTCGCAGCGGCAGTGTCTTCCTTGCCCGTCGGGATCGACCACCTGGCGTCGAGGCTCTCGCCGACTTGAAGATTGCAAATTCGTTTGTGCCCGTGGTCTTGTTTCCGAAACCGGATTGGCCCCCTGTTTCCCATGTCCAGCTGGATTCTATCAACCCCTTCACGGCCAGAAATTCTGCATCCGCTGCCCGCGGAGAGCTCCCTACACATCTGGGATCGCGGCAGTCAATCGCATGGAGTGCCTCCGGGTCAGACCGAACATTGGCGGCGATGACGTGAACGGGACGGAAGAGCTTCCGGAAGCTGAAACGACCGAAGAATTCGAACAGGCGACTCTGCTGGAAGTCAACGAGTGTTTCTCTTTGCCTTGCCAAAATGGCGGCCAATGCCGGACGTTGGACTTTGGCTATGTGTGCGACTGTCCGGCCGGCTATACTGGAATGCAATGTCAGACGGACGTCGACGAGTGTTCCTCTTCGCCCTGCCTGAACGGTGCCACTTGCCTGGACGGAGTGGACAGTTTTCAGTGCCAATGCCCGACCGGCTTCACCGGTGATTTGTGTCAAACGGACATTGACGAGTGTTTAAGTGGACCGTGTCACGAAGGGGCCACTTGCGTGGACAAAACCATGGGCTATATTTGCGTTTGTCCGCCGGGCATGGCCGGCCCTCGTTGCGAATTAGATGTAGACGAATGTCTGAGTGGGCCGTGTCAGAACGGTGGCACTTGCTACGATCGTTTGGCCAATTACACATGCGTCTGCCATCCGGGCTGGGCGGGCAAATTATGCGAACAGGCCGTCGACGAGTGTCTTAGTCAGCCGTGTTTAAATGGCGCCACTTGTGAAGATCTTGTCGGCCATTTTATCTGCCACTGTCCGACTGGATATGACGGCCTGCTGTGCGACAACGACGTCGACGAGTGCCAGCCGGAACCGTGCGCTTCCGGAAGTACGTGCATCAATCGTTTAGGATCTTTCGCTTGTTTCTGCCCGCCCGGCGTCGTCGGAACAACGTGCGACACGACTGTCAATCCCGAATTCAGCCTGGAATTCACGAGCGCTGGCAAACTGGACTACGCCGTTTGGGAGGGCGGTTTGCGAACGCACTCCAAACCGCTCGGTCAGCTGAGTTTGTGCGCCTGGATCAAAACGATGGACCAGCAAAACTACGGCACCGTCTTCTCTTACGCAACCGATGAAGAAGCCAATTCTTTAACCCTTACGGATTATTCCGGATTCGTCCTGTACGTCAATGGCGCCAAGGTCGTGACTGACGTGACGGCCAACGACGGACGATGGCATTTGATTTGCGCCACTTGGTCATCGTCGCCCGACGGGCATTGGCGCATCTACTCCGACGGCGAACTCAAGGACAGCGGATTTGGATTAGCCACTAATTCGACCATCCCACCAGATGGCACTGTCATCCTCGGCCAAGAACAGGACGTCCGTTCCGGCGGGTTCAGCAACGCCGAATCGTTCGTCGGCCTCCTCTACGGCGTCGAATTGTGGGACTCGGTTCTCGATGACCAACAAATCGCCGGCTTGACCCTCTCCTGTCATTCCTCAGGTAACGATTCCAGCCATCACAGGGGGAATTTGATTACGTGGGCCGATTTTAAGCACGGATTGCGAGGTGGCATTCGCGTGGAAGAATCGCTATTTTGCCGCGGATGCTCCGACCCGATTCCACCGCGTCACGGTGGAGTTAGTGTCCAAGGTAACGAGGCAGTGTACGTCTGCGAGCAAGGCTACGTCCTCACGACATCCTCACCCCGTCGACCTTGCCTCGTTCACGGTGGATGGTCGGGTCCCGATCCGGATTGCCAACGCGTCAGTTGTGGATTCCCGGGTTACATTCTGAACGGGTTAGTCAACGGAACGAACTACGTCTACGGCAACACGGTGTCTTATAATTGCACGAGAGGGTTCAGGTTGTCCGGCAGCGGATTGCGAACATGCGAAGAAGACGGCCAGTGGAGCGGTTCTCCACCTGAATGCATTCCAGTCACTTGCGAACCGCCCACTGCACCGGTTAATGGTTCGCAGATTGAGCCAGTTGCCCAGGATGCTTACGCCGTTGGGGACAAAGTGTCTTTCCAATGTGCGACCGGCTTCCGACTGGATGGATCGTATTCATTAACGTGCCAAGACGAAGGGCAATGGGACGACGTCTTGCCTGTTTGTCAACCGTTGGCTTGCAGCCGTCCGCCTTACGTTGAGCACGGCATCGTCACGAACGGGGTGGCTGAAATCCTACCGGAAGATCTGCCCCACTTCCTCGTGCCAGGATCTATTTTAACATTTACCTGTTTGTTCGGATATCAACTGGAATCATCGGCCGAGGTGCAGTGCAGTCACGATGGTTATTGGATCGGACAAATTCCGAAATGCGTACCCATCGAATGTGGAACACCGCCAGAGATTCCCTACGCAAATGTCCAGCTTTCCCGTCCTAATAACAACCGAGTCGGTTCAATGGCCTCCTACGTCTGCCAACCGGGATACGAACACTACGGCCCCACTGAGCTGGAATGCACGGAGAGTGGCACTTGGTTAGACCGTACCAAACAAGCCACCTTGCCCGTCTGTATGGTGGTCGACTGCGGTCCTTTGCCGACCATCAACAATGGCGCTGTTTACGCCGAGGAGCAGACGTTCGGCAGCAAAGCTCCAGTCACTTGTTATTCCGGCTACAAACTAATTGGTACTTCTAACTGGATCGAGTGCGGCGCTGACTATCGATGGAGCACTCCACCGCAATGTTTGCCCGTCGCTTGCGCTGAAGCGCCGCCCGTTCGCAACGGTACCCAATCAGCAGCTGGACCCTTCGTTGCTGGAGAAGAGGTAGGTTACACGTGCCAGGAAGGATTCCGTTCGTCCGCCAGCTTATCGGACGTGCTAACGTGTTTGGAAGATGGCTCGTGGATGGGTACCGTTCCAGAATGTTTGCCCGAACAGTGTCCGTCTCCGGATTCAATCGATAACGGCTCTTGGGTGTACACATCCGCCGTCGAAGGTGAAAATGTCAACTACGATCAAACCGTTTTTTACACGGGCGCCGAAGTGCTTTATTCTTGTCAAAATGGATTCGTCCTGGAAGGCGGATCGCGTCGAAGATGCGCCGGATTGGTCGGTTGGTTACCTCAGGGGCTACCCTCCTGCCGTAGTCAGGCATCACTTTCAGGGATTACGTGCCCCGCACTGGACAATCCAGACCACGGAACGATTGTGGTCGAGGGTTTCGAACCGGGTCAACTGGCCCACTACGAATGCGACACGGGTTTTCAACCCAGCGCCACTGGTGGACCAGCAGATTTGGTTTGCAACTCGGATGGAACGTGGAGCGTTAACGAGGTGGAATCGGATGTAAGGGAGCCCTTCCGTTGCGAAGAAGTCAATTGCGGTGAACCCGAAGAGCCCGTCAATGGGTCCGTCACATTCACGTCCACTAATTTCGGTTCGAAAGCTGTTTTCCGCTGCAATCAAGGATTCGTTCTCAGCGGATCGCAGCAGAGGACGTGCGGCAGCGAAGGCAGCTGGATCGGCGGTTCTCAGCCTCGTTGTCTTGCCCGCACTTGTTCCATGCCGGACATTATCGAACACGGCTACATCGGCTTCGAAGTCGGTGGCTCGGCTACCAGCCTCAACACGGGATCTGTTATCCTCTACGACTGCGAGGAAGGATATAAATTGGTGGGTGTACGCGAACGTTCCTGTTTACCCACCGGCGATTGGACGGATGAAGAGCCGTCGTGTCATCAGATTTTCTGCAATCGTTTATCCGGCGTGCTGGAACACGGCACGGTGACGGGAGCCGAAGAACACGTCTACGCTTCAGTTGTCCAGTTCGCTTGCGATCCGGGTTACGAAATAGACGGGCCGGAACGATTGAGCTGCGAAGATGACGAGAACTGGAACGGCATTCCGCCAACTTGCCGGCCGGTGGAATGCCCTAATCCAGGCTTAGTTGCCAACGTCATTGTCTCTCTACAGCAAGCGAATGCGGAACTCGATGCGGAAGTCTATCGTTTCGGAGATATCTTGGTGTACACCTGTCGGAAAGGCTACGCGGTTACAAAATCGACCAACGGTAGCGCTGTTGTCGAAAGGCGCTGTTTGGCTGATGGTTCCTGGTCATCGAAACCCCCTGTCTGCTCAAGAGTTGTCTGCCCAGCGGCTACCATTCCTCAGCACGGATTCACCTCACGTCCCGTTCCCAGTGAGATGGGATCCGTCAACGAGACGGAACAAGGTGCCATAGTTGGTGAAATAATCCAGTACGGATGCAAGAAAGGCTACCAGTTGACCAAAGACGGGCCTAAATCGGCCAAATGTCTGGAGACGGGCAAGTGGAACGTTTCGGAGCCGCCCACCTGCCAGTTGGTGCAGTGTCCTCAACCGCCGACCATCAAAAATGGGAAACTGGAAGACGGAAATGATAAGAAAGAATATTCGTATTCGGATCAAGTGGAGTACGTCTGCGATTTTGGATTCCGGATGACGGGCGAAGGTCGACTCACTTGCAGTTCCCTGGGAGATTGGGGAGATCAAATACCGACTTGCGTCAGAGCCGTTTGTCCGACTGTTGACGTACCGGAAGACGTCATCGCCACGCCCGTTTATCCAGCGCCGGATGAATTGAAAACGAGCCAAAAGCAGAATCCGTACGCTATCAAATTTGCTTGTCAGCATGGATACGATCTAGTGGGTAGTGCGTTGAGTGAATGCACGTCGACGGGAGCATGGAATCATCCACCTCCGGCTTGCGTTCCATGGCCGTGCCAATCTGCTCCAGTTCCCTTGAACGGCCAAATCCAATCAACGGAAATTCGGCCGGATATGATCGTCGCCCTCGTCCGCTGCGATCCGGGCTTCCAGTTAGTCGGCACGGATTTAACGTGTGGGCCATCTGGCGTCTGGAAGGGAAAACCACAGTGTCAGCCGCAATTGTGCGTCCTTCCGAAACAACTCAAAATGGAATTAGAATTGTCTGTCGGATTGATTTTCACCGAGCCATTGAAAGACACGTACCGATACGGCGAAAAGATCCAGTTCGGATGTCAGATGGGCTATACCCTCGACGAATCGTCCACGTTTTCCTGCGGCGAAAACGGAGAATGGGACGAGCAAAAAATTCCAACTTGCAGCCCAATCCATTGTTCCGATGTTCAGATTCCGCAGTATGGATCTGTTAGCGAAACGAGTTCGCTGCTCGATAGCAGCATCACGTTCAGTTGCCAAGAAGGATATCAACTGGAAGGCGAAGAACAAATCACTTGTCTTCCGGACGGCACTTGGTCCAGTCCAATGCCCGTGTGTGTCGCTCGATCATGTGCCGAGCCTCCGAGCATCGAGAACGGCTGGATGGCCGTCCGCGGGACTGGAGTCAACGATACGGTCTCGTATTCTTGCCACCCTGGATATCGCCTGTCTGGTACGTCCTTTATTTTGCAAGGAAATTCGTTTAACTACTACTATAATTGAACATTTCTATATTCATGGGGTCTAGGTGGTGATTCTAGAACATGTTTGAGCAATGGTTTGTGGTCAGGGGAAGATCTGGCGTGCGATCCAGTCGTTTGTCCAGTACCCAAAGCGCCGGAGCATGGAACATGGGCGGTCGGTGGATTTATTCCGGGCTCTACGATTCGTTTTGAATGTTTACCAGGCTTTACGCTAATCGGTTCTGCAACGATAACTTGCCTGACGGACAAATCGTGGAGCGATCAACCGCCTAGTTGCCAACAGATTACATGCCCGTCTCTGAGAGACCCAGATCATGGAACTGTCCAGTTGACTCACTGGGTTTCAGACAATCAAGAACTGAATAACGAAATCAATCAACGACTGAATGCTGGGTAAAAAATTTTTATTAAATATCGATAACAAGTTGTTTAACGTTCTTTAATGTTGCAGTTACCGTTCGACGGCCCACTATACATGTGACCGTGGATATCAGCTGTTTGGTCCAGAGCAACGGATGTGCACAGAGCAAGGGAAATGGAGCGAGAGGGGTCCACAATGTCAAAGTAATTGAAATTATTTTAAATTCAAAATGGTCGTGATACGACATTTTTTGTTTCAGGAGTCTGGTGCCCTGAACCTCAAGCACCGACACAAGGATTCGTGATGGGAACTGGGCGCCAGTTTGGAGACCGGGTTCGTTATGCTTGCAGTGCAGGTTATCGGTTAATCGGGGCTGATGATTCTACTTGTCTGGCCGATGGAACCTGGTCAACTCTACCACCGCAATGTGAAGGTAACGTCAGCGTAATCCGGCTGAACAAAAACATAAGTCTTTTCACATATCTGTGCTGGTTTGTTAAATGCGTGAATTTCCATCAGCCAGCCCTGACTTGCGACGCACCTCCTCCCGCCGTTCACCACACGATGAATCTTACGGCCGAAAAACGAGTCACTGGAACTCAGTTGGTACTCCGTTGCCAAGAAGGGTACACGCCGGTCGGTGATTTGACGCTCCAGTGTTTACCCAATCAGCAGTGGTCCACAGTTCAAGGCCATTGCAAAAGTAAAGATGAATAATAATATTTTCCGAGTCAAATATGGAGTTTCATATTACATTTACAGGAGTGCACTGTAGTCGCCCAGTTGTCAAAGGCACTACCTCAATGGCGGTCATCAGTGGATCAGGAACCGTGGCAACAGGTGGACAGTTTCATTTTGGGGATCGGATCCTCATCACTTGTCAGCACGGTACACAATTCTTTGATTTTCGTTCTTTATGATATATAGTTTTAACCTTTTGTTTTAAACTGACGATAACAGGTCGTGCTCATAAAACGAATAGCGCTATATTAGTTTGTCAGGCAGATGGCCTATGGTCAGGCTCGCCACCGGTATGTGACGCTCACTGCGATACAGTTTGCCTCAACGGCGGTTCGTGTACACCAAACAGTCGGAAATGTTCTTGTCCTCCCGGATACAGCGGAGATCGTTGTCAACACGGTAAAGTTACACTTGTTGCAATAGCCTGCACTATTCTGCAATATTCTGCATTTTGTGTGTGTGTTCTGCGTGCCGCAATTTTATTAAATTAGTTACTAACAAACATTAGACAAGATAGTTTTTATTTAAATGATCCTTTTGGCCGTGTTTTGTTTTTAGCTCATTGCATTTTGCCTTGCTTGCATGGAGGCACGTGCATTGCGCCCTATCGTTGTGCATGCCGGGCTGGACGCACCGGAGAACGATGTCAAACGCGTATGTCAACGAACTCACGATTTTTTGTTTCTAATTCCCCTTTTAAGAGTTTTACCTATGCCCTTCTCAAAAATTCCTTGTTGTTGTGAAACTGAAAATGATAATTTTCTTTAATTGAATTATTTTTTAGCCATCTGTGACCAGCCGTGCTTGAATGGTGGCCGCTGCGTCTCACCTAACATTTGCCAGTGTCCCCATGGAACCGTAGGTTCTACATGTCGTAAACGCAGGTATGTTTAATAAAATACCTTGTACGATATTTTAGTTGATTGCTGCATACATTTTCTGTTTATTTATTATCATTTTAGTGATATGTTATTTTCTTCACGAGGCTAAAACGCCAACGCCCTCTAATTGTTCTTCCCAATCATCAAGCTTCCTTGTTTCGTGGCAAATATAAAGCCGTAGATCGAATGTAGAAAAATGATTTGTTGCGTTTAACTACATAACACCTGTCATCTGAATTAAATCCGTTTCTCATCAAGATATGACATTATGAAATACACAAAATATAGTACATTTCTAGTGCACGTGTACTATTGGGTGAGCGGAAGCTTAAAGCTTATCAGTTAAGGGGGCCGTTCACATGTGACGTCACGGACGACGTCCTGCCTGTTTTCCAACCATTGGCCTGTAGCCGTCCACCCTACGTTAGTTAGTGGATTGAAGATAGATGAGTTTTTTAACGCACTGTATTGGATGGTCGCGAAGTAATTAGACAGTTTTGAGCGAAACGTATACTGGGCGCATTGAGAAGAGACTACCCAAAATTAGGAACTTGTCAGTTGAGCAAAAGAGCAAATACATCATACTGCAATTTAAGTGTTATAGGATGGTCGATGTGATCGTAGTGACAATAATCAAAGGTGGGGTGGTCGTCACTGTCACAGAAGCTGCGGGTTCGACTGTGCTGGTTGTTTCGGCGGTTGTTGTTTCAGCCACCGACGGAGTTGGTTCAACAGTCGTTGAAACAGAAATCGTTTCGATGATTGTAGATGTTGTTTCCACGGTCACAGTCGGAGTACTGGTGGCTGTAATGTCGGTGTTGCTAGGAACGACAGTGACTGGTGCAGTTGTTCCGGTCGTGTTCTTACTGGGACTAACGCTAACGAAGACAGTCGCAAACTGCGTGGTAACAACAGTTTTCGTTACTGTTTTGGAGAGCTTGTGCAAAAGGGACATGAACGCGTTCGTGGGCAGTGTTACGGCGTTGCCACCGAACGACATGCTCGGCTTCAGAAATTTCTCCTCGGTTTTCTCCAGTTCATCGTGCAAGTCTTTCAGCATTTCCAGGTGTTTCATGGCGGCTTTCTCGTCAGCTTCCTGATCGCTTTTAGACGGGTAGGGCACGGCCAGCAGATCGGACGTCGGGACGAAATAAGCGGCCGGATTGGCCGCCATATCTTGAGCCGAAGGTTGTGGCGCAATGTCGAAAGGGCTGTCGACGAAATCGACGGAAGGTTGCGGAGGAGCAGCTGGTCGATTAAGGAAGCCTCCAGCTCCGGTGGGGTAGTAAAAGAACGCACGCTGGGCGAATGGATCGTCTTGCGTGAACGTTTCGCCGCTCTCTAGCGACTCATCCGCGGATACAAGAACCACCAACAAGGCAGCGAAAATAAACATGACGTTCTTCATTGTGAATTTTTTCTATGGAAATGAATAGAATATTTTAAAAATAAGTAATTGAAACCATGGCAACTTAAATGTGTATAGAGTGAGTTTTACCTTTAAGTTGTTATGTAATACGGTTGCGAAGCGGATGGTGAGCGAAGGTTCAATGCTCCGGCAAAACCTTGTGCACCTTCTATTTATCCCCAAAAGTCAGCGTCCCCCCCTCTCTGTGTCTGAGCCCCCCTACTTCCGTGAAATGAACATCAATAACCTTAAAGTAGGTTAGGAGGCACACAATTTTTTTTCCAGCCTTATAACACACGCAATAGAGTTCTTTTTAAATAACTGCAAAAGAAAGTTTAAGGTCAAGTTGACCTTGGCCATCTCGAAACTCTCCCTCGCTGCTTTTTCCTATATTGCCCTTTTCAGTGTCAATAACCTTTCGTGACATGCAACCGTGATGAATATACACGGACGTCAAGATGCTAGAGGTTATAGTGAGTTACAATTCGTTACTAGCCTATCCTAGTATCCTGTGCCTATCATTTTAGTGAAAATTTTATAGTCATTATAGTATTTTATTGTTTCTTCTTTCTCCTTCTTTATAGTAAGTTAATTCGTTTGAAAGACTTTTAACATTTCATTAATAAGCGTTGTTAGGAAGAAGAAATGCGAATATCACTCATTAATGAATCAAGGTTTATTTCGAACGATACAACAAGTGAATAGGTTACACAATCGGCATAGTGAAATCGATCTGATAACAGAAACAAACTTAATTGTTAACAGAAACATTGGGCACAAGGATCGTTCGTGTAGCTAACGTAACAGTAACGCGTGAGCTTAGATTGCGCAAGAGTGATGCAAAACCCTTGAGTGATACAGTGACAGACGATTCTTCGCGATTGACGGAAATGCTAGGAAGCACGAGCCGATCCAGGTGTCGTTGGGCGGCAGCATCTTCCGCCATTTCTTGTTTAATGGCTTCGAGTTCTTTGAGCGCTTCTTCTTCGCTGATTTCATCGTCAACGGGAAACGGCCGCCTTCCCGTCAGCATTTGATTCCCTACATTAGGGGAAGTCGTCGGATAAAGAGGATGACTCATGACGGGCATCAAAATTGGATGGTAATACGCTGCTTGGTACGGGCTGGATCGCAGAAAGTAAGGCGGAATTACGGCCGGATAAAAATAAGGACGAACAGCGGGCGGTTGTTGTTGGTGGATGATGGGTTTCACGATCTTGTTATTGCTGGTCTGGTTTCTTGCGTTGTTGAACTTTGTTTTATTAAAGGTTGCGGGCGGGGCTAGTTGTTGCATCACACCACTGGCAGGGCTCCTACCTGATAAGATGGTCTCCTCCGTACTTTCTACTGACTGCCAGGCAATTTTAAATTAAAGGCAAATTTTTTTAAATATAATTTTTTGTTTTACTTCTTCTGATTCACCGGAAACGTCAGCTGTGTCTGCCAGCAACGTGTGACTCCACATTACCACGAAAAGGCAGACCAAAATGAACTGGTTCATCATTCTGTTCCTTAAAGGCAATAACATGAGAATTAGACATTTCGATGTTCGCAAAATTGGCTTTCGCGATGAAATGTGAGTTTACCTTTTAGTGTGCAACTGTCTCGTATGACGCGTAAATGAATTTTAGCGAAACGTTACCGTTGTTTTTGTTGAGTTTGGGGAGAGTCACAGAACCAATTCTATTGTTTGTATCCGTCTAAGCAATGACGCTACTAGGGTGAACCACCCTGTATATATAAAGCTTGGCCATCCAGCAAGAACATCGGCCCCACCAGAAGACGGCCTTATCTAACATTCAATCTGAAATCTTCTAGAAAGTTTAGGGCTTCTCCCAGGTCTATTTCTTTATCGTTTGGTATGCTATAGGGCAGGCCAAACGTTAAATACCTTTGAAATCCTGCTGTCAAGATGTATCAAATAAATCAGGAAGAATCAACGCATAACATTAAACTCATTTCTGAAAATGAATGCATGATCGTGTGGTGTAACAGTTTTTGTATTTGAGGTTCGAATAACATGTTTATGACGCAGTAATCGAAATAAAAGGTGGTAACGGAACACAGGAAGCAATCATGTCACTGAAGGGATATAATAAATACTGAGCTGGGAACGAAACGCCTGAAAAATCATGCAGCTAACTACGTCTTGGTACGTTGAAAATCAATGCAATTCAAATTTAGCCGTTGATGGCCAAGCCGGGCACCAGGTAAGTTTTCCTGACGATCGAAAACGAAGGCAGCGCTGCCGACAGAGAATTGACGAATGATTTGAAGCTGGCCTTGGCTGAATTGGTGGTAGACGAAAGGCTGGACATGAGGCCGCGAGCTTCGCTGGACATTTCACCTTTCTCGTTCAAAAGCAATTCGAGTTGAGCAAGGGCGTCCATATCGCTGAGGCTCTCGTCCGTTGGGTTAATGCGGCGCCACTGCGGCCCGCCGCGGTAGAAGTAAGGCTCCTCGTTGTAATAAGGGACAGGCTCTTGAGGTCCGTAATAGAGCGGATGATGAGGTGGGAAATAACCAGGACGACGGGGCAAAAAGTAAACGGGCTTGGCCTCCTTCTCGGCCTGCTTTTCTACTTCTTGTTTGGCAATCGATGAGGTTGATTTGTCATTGGATTCGTCCGAATTGATCAAGCCGGACAGAGTGCTGACGGTGTTACTCTGGGCGTTTTGGAGAGCCAACAAAATGTTCTTGACCTCTTCTCTCACGAGCTGCTGAATGATGGCCGTCAAATTAGCAACATTAGAAGCTCCTACCAGATTGGCGAGATTGAGGTTTGGAAGCGGGTCACTTCGATCTTGCACGGACGGTTCGGAGATGATTGGCTCTTTCTCGGGCACCACTGATGATACCAGTTCCTATAAAGCGTCAATTAATAATACAGATATAATCCAGGGACATGTACGTATAAGACGGTGTCGTGATTAGATTAAATTAACAAAAATTTACCTCTACTTTATCAACTTGATCGACGGGTGTAGCGTAGGCGATGGCCAGCACGAGACCGAGCACAACAAGGACTTTCATCTTCCTGTTAACAGAGGTATAACAATACTATTTGTTGTTGAAACTTTGAAACTCGAATCTATTAGGATAGAAATGAATTCGGCAGCAGTTCCGTGACTGCGTTCCGCACACTCGAACAAGACTTGCCTGACAAGGCCGCCAATGTTCACGGAGCTCCGCTATTTAAAGGCTCCCGCGTGCTTACGTGTGGGCCAATCAGCAGGTGTCCTGCCAACGTTCTCAACCAAAAAGAAAAAAAGAATAGAAAAAATGAAAAAATAATTTTTGGTTAAAAAAAAAATAGTAAATAAATAATGATAACATTACCATGGTTCATTACTATAGCTCAGCGGTTGCAACGTACGGGATTTTTTCACCAGCCAAAAAAATAAACGAGAAACAGATGACTTATGGACGTGTAAACTTGAAAAAATTCAAATAAAGAACTCAAAATATGGAAATTTGAAAAAGGAGTGCATTCAGTTCACGTGTCCGATACAACCACTAAAAAACACGGTCATGACCATAGAAGAAAAAAAAAACTGTGGCTGAATTTTGTTCTAGTGCATAGAATTACGTAATGTCACTCACCCGTGTTGTCTAGGGTATGCTACATATTATCTACTTCATTTTTTTTAAAAACTAGAATGTCTCAACAATTATTGTATAGAGGTGAACGGCCTCCAATACGGTACCGGGGTTTTGCGTGACTAGTCACTCGCCAGCGAGGAACCCAAAAAAAGAAGAAAACGAGCACTTAACATTTTTATAGTGTTTGTTCCATTCTTTCATTTCCGGAACAATGCAAGGTTGAAAAATACGTTTTTTACAACGTCGAATTCAATGAGCTCGTGACTGCACAGATAGTATAACCTATACCGTTTAAGTGCGAAATAGGTGTCGTCTAGTCCTCGTACGTTTCCAATGGGCCCAAACGCACGCCAATTGCGGTTTGTCAAAAGCTGCGTTATATACGAGAACAAAAACTGTGGGCTAAACTGGTTAATTTTTTTGTTTGTCTTCTTACAACTGCGTTGCAACTGGTAATTGCTTCAGGTAAAGAGCTTGTCACTTCCTGTTACTTGCTCGCTTGCGTCATCATGAGATAGAAACTGAGAGCCGTCCAGCTGTTGTTCTCTTAAAGATCGAGCACCTTTTTTTCAAGCAGGTAGGAAAAAGAAAAAAGGAAACAATTCAACATCGCAGGAGGCAATACAAAAAAAAAGATTTTCACAGTTCTGAAGAGGAGAGAAAGTTAAGGCGAAAGATAATCACACAGAAAAGGTCGTTCATCTCCGACAGACATGATCCAGGCGCTGACTAAACCGAAGATGTTAAAAAAAAATAATACTAAAAAAGAGCATGGCATGAAATAAAGATGACCATCGCCTTATTGCTTTCAGGAAAAAGGTGGGTTAGCTACAGTATAAAAAAGCAAAACGAAAAATAATTCATTCTCTAACCCGAGGAGAAATAGCCAGCCATTTGACGATGGCCTGTTGCTTCTTCTTTTGGCCATAGCGTTCTTCAGCATGCCACGAGCCGGGATGGTAACTGCTGCGTGTTGTTTTTTTTTTCTATTTCGGCATGGCCAAGGTCAACATAAAGTGGTCGGTCATTGCCCCGTTGTGTTACCAACACAAATGCAACTTTGCACTATCGTCAGGCCTTAACCGAGAGGAGATGAATGTGCCTTCCAGTTGTGTAAACTTCACATGGGTTGGATCTTGAGCATTACCTTCTTCTGGTTGCCAACAGTTTAACTTGGATGTTCCTCGGCACCATCATTTTTCAAAGAAACAGTGTAAGCTTTTGTTCTAAATGAAGGGGTTTGTTACGGAACATGAGTGGTTTATCCACGAAGTCGGCTGACTATGTCGATTCAAATTCAATGTTATAGTGAAATGATGTCTAACAGAGGAGAGTCAAGGACACGTTGATCGTGCCAAATTGATGCTGGAGATTGCAATTCACCATGGTATCGTGCAGCTAGCAGATGCTTTGTGAGGCACTACATATCAATCATCGTTCTCTCGTGCCCGCCCTTCAACAATTTTAAAAGCGCAAAATTTCTATATCAGTGTCTTCCACCTGTCGACGACCACATTTCCCGGCAATGGCGCTGTGTAGCTGTTCCCAATTTTCGTATTATGGGTGAGAATTTTTTGTAGTATGGCTTTTTCGATAATCAAATGGCACACACATTAAGAACAACCTAATTGACGACAGAACTCATCGCCTGGGTCGTGCAATGTAAAGTAGGAGATTGTCGGTAGGTAGTCTGCCGCAAGGTTTAGCTCTAAAATCGGTACACCCATAATTACCTTACGCTATGTCGGCTATGTTCTATTAGCTTCATTTCTAATTTCGTCTTGTCAATACTATTATTGAGGATGTTATTTTTCTTTTTTTTTTTAAGCATTTTGTTGATGAAGAATGAAATTGAAATTTTGCCTTCTTTTAGTTACCTCGGGTCTCTTATTCAAATCACCGGGCTCGATAAAAAACACAACAAAAAACTACAGATGAATGAGTTTTTTTGCATATATTTCATAAAGAGCCGGATTACGTTTACCTTAAAGTGTTTAGGGATTATTTGAGGAGTAGAAAACTAGAAATTGTGTATTCATGGAAATGTTGCTTTTATTCACCATCCGGCAACGCTGAAATTATCACTCTGCCTTCTTCTTCGATTCCAACGTACCCGGTTCTCTCCCAGTCACTTGTCCTTAGTCGGCAAGACGTCTATTGAGGCTTTGTTGCATCCAATTATTTCGTCGGACTTACCATCCATCGAACAACATGCCTCCTAAATTCGATCCCTCGGAAGTCAAAATCAGTAAGTAGCTGAAGAATTTAAATATAAATCTGCTGTTTGCGACAGTAAAAAGAGTTGTTTGACATGATGTTAATCGGTCATCGTGCTTGCATTTTAATGATGATTTTTTTTACTTTAAAGTCTACCTTCGTGCCGTTGGTGGTGAAATTGGTGCCACTTCATCGTTGGCTCCCAAAATCGGTCCTTTGGGTTTGGTAGGTTTAAACATATAGTACTATATTATCTACCAGTATTGACACTCCACAATGCTGTCTGTGTAGTCCCCCAAGAAGGTTGGTGAAGATATTGCTAAAGGAACCCAGGATTGGAAAGGCTTGAAGATTACTGTCCAGCTGACGATTCAGAATCGTCAAGCAGCAGTTTCAGTTGTTCCCTCAGCATCTTCCCTGGTCATCAAGGCTTTGAAAGAGCCTCCTCGTGACCGCAAGAAGCAAAAGAACAGTAACATTGTCATCACTCTTTTGTCTTAAGCTGTATCATAATTCTTATTTTCTTCAGTCAAGCACAATGGAAACATCACTTTTGATGAAGTCATCTCAATTGCCAGGATTATGAGGACAAGATCACAATCCCGATACCTTATTGGAACTGTTAAGGAAATTTTGGGAACTTGCATGGTAAAGATATTTTACAGTGTTCAATTTATTAGAAATACTGAAGTGCATTTATAATTTAGTCTGTTGGATGCACGATCGATGGCCGAACCCCCCGTGACATCACCGAGGCTGTCACCAATGGAGAATTGGAAGTTCCAGAAGAGTAGATCCGCGTCCACTTGTCATTAATGGTAAGTTTCCAGGCAGAAGGTCATGTCACCAGCTGAACTAAGCTAACAGCTGGGGACTATGCTACCCGAAATCCTGGCTTGGTTGGGGTTGGCATCCCGTCCAACTCGCACCATGTGCGAGTCATCTAAAGCCGAATGTCTTATTAACAAACTCGCTTTTCTTTTTCAGATGAGTTCAATAAACGGATCTTAACCGAATTATTATGTCAATTTTGTTAGTGTAATAGTTTAATTCGAGTAGCTGGCAAAATCCATGCCTCGGAAAATCGAATTTTTTATTTGTAAGCGGATTTTTTAAAATTCATATTTGGAATGTTAATTTACGTAACACCCTTCAAATTAAACTAATCAACATTTAACTTCATTGCTACAAAACAAAAAGCTAATGAGAAAAAATAACGCAGTACGATAAGGGAGAAAATTTATTATTACTACACTGAAGACATTAATATTCATTATCAGAACCTCTGCGTCGTCTTAATTTTCTTTTCAACTCTTGTTGCTGCAGTTGAGAATGAACTTCGGCAAAAATCTTCTCTTGCTCTTCAGCTGGGATAGTTTTCCTGATAAATGCATGTATAAAAATGTTTCCATTATATATTAATCTAGAACGAAATGCATGCAATTTTAAGAACTCTTACCTGTAATGTAACATGAGATCGTATTTTTCCCATGGTTTTGCAACTTTTTCAGCTCTGTCGTAGAAACGTTGCGGAAGATTCAAGTCTTCTACCCCTTGCAAATTCTGTCGCTCCCACCGTTCCAGCCAAGGTCTTGGCCGTAATTTGACCTTAAATTCCAAAAATGTATGTATTATTAGAAAAAAATTCTTATATTTCAGTGAGTTACAGAAAGTTACCTTAAGAGGATTAATTGGAACAACTGAATTGTTTAGTCTTCTCTCTGGTTCCATGTCCATTGGAAAAGTACTATATTCTGGTAATGCATCCCTCAGATAGAGCAGGGATTCATCTAGTCTTCTTTCTAGTCTAAGGACTTCTATCTTCTGTATAAGAGGGCAGTACATTTCATAAAGGATCTCCACTCCTTGTTTATCCACAACATTTCGTAGAATAAACCATGCTCGCAACCCACTTCCACCCCTCTGTATGCAAATACCCACAAATCTTGCAAATTTGTTTGGAGAATTTGCATCAGCAACAGTCACTGCCATAATTGACCCTAAAAAAAAATAATATGTCAGTGTAATGGACAAAAGCAAGCTCACTTATTTCTTTTTACCAGTATAAAATTCTGGGATTTCAATAACTGATCTCCTTTGTAACATGTCCATTCTTTCAAGTTTTTCTCGTAGCCTATTCCTTCTTTCCATTGCTGGATCAGGGAGAAATTCTGGGTAAATAAACCTGAATTCTGGTGGTGCTACGACCACAGTATTTCCAGATTCATCTCCCGTCTTTTGTGTGGGTACGGTTCTCTCACCGGCTTCATCTGACGTCTCGATGGGTTGGTGAGTTACAGTAGTTTCGGTTAGGGAAACCGCATATCTCTTGAAGAAGGATTGAGCTAGTCCTATTTGCAAATGATTACTCATTATTCAGTTTATAATGTGTAAGTAAAGACAGATTGGGTGAACCTTGGCGAAATGTTTGTAAAACTGCTCTTCTCAGCATGGCGAAAAGACTAGATTCAGTGTTGTCTTAACTGAAAAAGCAGACGAAAAACATTAACCAAGTGCAACAATGCCAACACGTAGAATAGAACATGGGAAAAATAATTTTATTGCAGGTTATTGTTATTTGATTTGTTAATTACTTAATTATGTAGTCGTCAAATATTTGTTAACTTCCGTCGTTCTTTATTGCATTAAAACATATCGGAAAAACAACAATGCAACAATCCTCGTTACACGAGAAAGGGTAGCTTTTATTGAACTAAAATCATTAATGAAAAAAAAAAGAATTATGTAACATTGTGAAGGAAAAAAGTTTATCATTTTCTTCCTTCTTTCGATTTTGGGTTAGGAGCATTGGGATTTTCACATCGATAAAATTCCTTGAGTAATTGGATAGCTTCATCTGAACGTATTCCACCATGCAGCTCCAGAGGTCGAAAGCGTTGATCTTTTGCACAGACGTCCAATACCGAACCACATCCACCAAAACGTTCATTAGAACACCCGTAATACACACGAGCGAAACCTAACATTTGCAAAGCTCCTGCACACTGAATACAGGGTTCAACGTTCACCCAAACGTCCGTTTTCGCAAACACTTCAGCATAGTTTCCAATTTTGTTTTTCTCTATCCATAATAAGGCCCCATCGATAGCTTCAAATTCTGCATGTCTTGTTGCGTTTTTAGTCTCATTCACACGATTTCTTCCTTCGCCAATAATGCCATGATCTAATCATTAACAAAAGGTTAGGACAACTTTGAAATACATATATATTTTTTAACCTAGCCTCACCTTGATGATGTAAAACGCAACCTACCGGAACTTCTCCAATTGACAAAGCTTCCCTTGCCAATTCAAATGCTCTGTCCATATAGGAAGTGGCTAATTCGGACATTATCAAGAGTCTCTTCAATATCTTGATCGTAAAGATTATTTGATTGCGAAGAAGTGCTGAAAGTTAAAGCAGATCCCGTTTTAAAGATTACGGAAGATCCTGTGTCATCGAGAGAAAGGCCACAATCTACGCAGTACTCGGCAGTTTGACGTGCAGTGTCGAACAAAAGATAACGACGGAGCTTTTCAAGAGGAAATTTAGTTCCTTGTGGAGACCGATGGCCACGCTCATAAATTTCTAAAACTCTTGGTCGTAAGAGTGAAAAATGTGCGCGATAGGCCAACTGCAGATTGAGTGGCAAGCCTCGAGCAATATGGTTTGCTCTAACGAAATTGCCTAACCAAAGAGAAATGCTGATTTCAATGGAGTTGCGGACTATGGTGTTCGATTTTGTCCTGAAAGGTAGTCGCAAAGCTCGTTGAAGACCCGCGGAATTCTTCGACAGCAGTAAATCAAGAGCTTCAATTTCTATATAACTGGTCTGGAGAAGCAGGTCCCGATTCTTCACTTCGATTTCGGAATACAGATGAAGCAATTGACTCAAACACTCATCAAGATGATTTTGATTAAGATGACTACTGAATGCAGATACAGGAAGATGGGATAATCTACAACAAAGATTTGTTATTGAAAAGTAAATTATAATACATATTTATGACAATATAAGGAAATTCATTGAATACCTGAACTGGAAGTAGATATAAAACCTAACACAATATTCCAGAATTTTTACAACAGTAACTGTTCTTTGGCCAGAAAATCCTTCCAAATAGCCCTGCACAACTAAATCTTGACGAACAGCCCTCAGTCTATCAAAAACAAAGTCATACAATTGTGCCAATGATGTTTTTCTTCTATCAAGAACTCTGGTAAAAGAAAAGAGATTATTAAGAGCAGAAACGAATGGCAGTAAGCTTTTGTGTGTACTGTTCAAAAAGGTATTTGACTGTGTTTTCTAATGTAGGTAGGTCTCTTATATTTTTATGCCTAGCTGCTGACTGCCCAGCAGCAGACCTACTGTAGCACTTCACAGCAGACAGGAAAGATGTTTCGAAAGGTCGCACCAAGTTATGTTCTTTTCTTCTGAAAAGTTGAGGCAGAAAGTATAAGATACATTTGTCTAGAAAACATTCATATTTGTGTACATTTCATATTCATCAGGTGGGCACATGGTCTTGCAACTTCCTCGCACAAATGTTGCAGCAGCCATTCTAATAAAGCACACTTTTTCATAAAAATAATTTATCTCATGCCTGAATATCCATACCTGTACAGTGCTGTGCTCTTTTTCCTCCGGCTACAATTATATTGTGATACTAAATACAAGGACAAGGTTAGTTTAGTGTAGAAGCTTTTATAATATGCTAAAATTTCGTGGCACACGATACGTGGTGCTGAGATTTGATTTTTGTTGTCGAATTGAAATGACAGATCGTACGTTCGGCGCAGTGGTGCCTGATTGCAATTAACAAGCGAATTTGGTAGAATTTTGGTACGAAATTACGAATATACAAATTCGTAGTTCGTAGATTCGTAATCCAGTGAAATGGGATGCACGACCTCTCGGAATTGGCGTGTTTTAAACGCATATGCCTAAATTCTTCATCAGAAAATGTTTGGCTCAATTAAGGTTATGCTGAATCCGGAAAAGATAATAAAAAATTAAGACGAGGGATGTTTTTCCGTTTTTTGGACGACGTTCGATATTGGAGAACCTATCTACGCAAATACGTTTGGCTGATTTATTGAAAACGTTTTCATTTTCGTCGTAACTCGTAACCCAAACTTGCTACGTCGTGGAAGTAGCACTCTGCTCATATTCAAACTAAACCAGTAAACTCGAAGGAAACGAAAATCAAATGAGGTTACGTTACAAATACAAAAAAAAAACTGTGCGGTTTCAAACTACACAAGAACTGAAAATGTGTAACAAACTTGTCTAACTTCGCAATTGCAAAGAACTTGTAACGAAATAGGACAAGGGGCATGATTTTCTTAGATTTGACCATCAACTAGATCCCGGCATGCCACTCACCGAAACAACAAATATCCGGAAAACAAAAACACGGGAAAATTACGTATGCACAATTTTCGGCCCTTGTTGTGCATGTACCGTTATGTGCGATCGTAAAAAAAGGAAAATAAACATGCCCACTAGTCGTCACCTTTTCGGACGGCCTTAGCGTGCGGTTTAGATATAGCTAGTCGAATCTGGGACTTCCAAAAATTATACTCGATCGGTTCTGTTGTATCACGACTGATTTCGTTCTTCGTTTGCCGAGAGGAAATTTTGTTAAAAACACCGCAGGTGCCAAGGCGAACTCATAGGACTGGTTCGTATAGGGTATTCTTTAGTATTCCACCATCCATTGTGGTTGCCGCTTCACTTTAGATCGCCATCAATAGCAAGATGAAGGTATTTATCATGCAAGTTTAGTGAAGCGAATTTTTCATCTTTTACACAACGTTTTAAATAACATACTTGCAGTCGCAATCCAAAACCACAATGGCAATCATCTTTGCGGCATTCGCCCTGGCAGTCTGGAGTTCTCCGGCCGAATCTCTGTTCGGCAGTGACCATCAGCCCGTATCATCTTTTCGTTTGATCCCTTGGATTCACGTTAATCTTCCAGTTGCTTACAACGGTCAGCCGTCCGGCTTGCTTTATCCCATTGGCAGCAGTCATCTAGTATACAATCATCGCAATTATGTCCCAAGAACGTACAGTTTCCCTTTTGGTGTCAAGCATCAGTCTCCCAGCTTTCTGTCCCCGATGGTGAGTGGTGTTCGTCACGATTGGAAGGATACGAGTGGCGTGCAGAATGGGATGCACATCAGGCGGACCGTTCCTGAGGATGTGATTATGCCAAGTTTCGATTCAGTTCCACGTCACGCAAGTTTTACTGACAAATCCTTTTTGTCGTTCCTCAGCAAAGTGGTCGTGCCCGTTAGATTCGTCAACAGAATCAGCACGTTCCCAAATATCAGAGTAACATACAAAAATTTTACTCTGACAGGACTCGCCATTGGCTAGTACAACGCAAACGAATGACACTCACAGTGAACATACCTTTTAATTTTGTTAAGTAATGACGAATCCAATTTAATAACTTGTTTGCTAATATGGCGATCCCTAAGTTTAAAGTTCATGTCCAGCCTTATGATTGTTCCAGTTTGCGAAACTGGATTTGAAGATTGTATTTTATTTAATAAATAGTTGTTCGATAAAATTCGATTTGTCTGCTGATGGTTGATGTCCAATCTAGAAGCATGGGATCTTTGTCAATCATTTACAGATTTCTATTATTTCAACATTATTCTATTTGACTGTCGGTTTAGCTTTAACCAAGTGATGATATCGGTACTGAGTTTAATGCGAAGATTGCATTTTCGTTGTTGACACATCGCAAGGTGTGATGATTAAAAAGATAAGCTGGTAACATCTTCGTTAACTGAGAGAAAGCTAGGTTTCATTTCCAATTATTATGCTGACGGCCAAAGATTCATCGTCATTAAACCCTCAATTTAAAGGGAATAAGTTTTAAAAAAAAACTTTCTCGGTCAAATGACATGTTGCGTACATGCGTAGTGCTTGCAAGTAATTATCAGCACACGTAAAAGTACCAGCACTTTTCCAGAAGAGCGGACTGGGGCAATTTCCAATTAAAGCCGGTTTTTCTCACTTGCATCTATTTTTTTTTTTATTGCTCGATATTAAAGGCAATTAAAATGCTTCATTTTACCACGCTTTGCATAATACGGTTACGTGTTTGCAGATTTACTTTACGCCACAGCTTTATATGCAAAGTACTAAATTTTTATTTTAAAAAAGAAGCATATGGCAAAAATTAAATAGTGCTAACATTAATGTAAAAAAAACGTGTCCTACTCAGGGCTTTATGGCAAGACCGGTACATATATTTTGACAAAAATTTCCTTCTTTTTGTATACGTAATTTGACTTTATCGGTAATTCTGTTAAATTATATAATGAAATGTAATGTTTGATTTATCCCGACTTATAAAGCGATAGCTTTTGTTCAAGAGAAACTTTCGTAGGCTAGAGTGAAATTGGAAATGGTGCGGCACATCTGTTCTATTTGGCGGTTCAGCTCTTTCGGTCCGCAGCTGAAAACGTCCACCCGCTCCCTGAAAAAAAAGGACCGTTCGTTAAACCGGAATTTAAATGAATAAAAAAACAAAAACAAATTCACGGATAAAAATAAAACGACAGTGAAAGTGAAAGATAAAAATGCAATGTTTTAAGTTATTCACACACCAGTGTATATATACCTTGAATAACTCTCTTTCCATGACGTGAAAAGCTCCGACCATTTTGGACGACCATATTCCAGTCGTCGAAGTAGATTCGGGTATTTTTTACCTAGAAGGGTTTCTACCTATAAACAAATGAGCCAATCGTATTTTTAAGAAAATTTACATGTGTCTTTTTCAGTTCTATTTTCGTCAACGCACTGGAGAGAAACCGCCAGAATGAGAGCCCCCAGGTGCTGGGCGTGTTACGTGCAGTCTAATTTCCAGCTTATCCGGACGAGGACTGGCCCAGGCATCCTCAATCAGTTGATCGATGGCTGGCGATGCCCACAAAAGGCTTTCGGCCGTCTGGACGCAAAACACGATGTGCAGCCGATCCGGCCGAGCATGCCAACCGTTCCGTCTGTGTAGCGGAGGGGCGGAAACAAAACGTGTTTACTTATTACGAATGTCACTTTCATCAAAACGAAATTTGTTTGATGGACATAATTCAATTAATGTACATTAAATTGTGGATGACACACAAGAAAGGCGTGAATCCGATACCGCCCGCTATGCAGATGACCGTTTTACTGTTCAAGACGCCGCAAAACGGACTGGAAAATGGGCCGTCCACGTAGAGTTCGATGTCATCTCTTCGTGCCTTCACGCCTAGGAGACTCTTGAATTGCTCTAAGGTTTTTCGAATAAAAATTGATTTAAAACGTTTTAGCGTCACGACGTCAAAAATGCATAATTTGTGTCATACATACTGCACCAATCGCCCCTGGTTTTCATGTGAACGGTCCAACTAGCATGAGTCAAATCACAACACTGTCAAAGATTTCAAATTAATTTAAAACATTTACTATTTTTAAATATTAGAGGGGGGGGGAGGATAAATATACGCACCGATGAGAGTGAAAAGGGATGCCATTCGAAACCAGATATCACCGGACACTGAAGAAGAACGTACTAATAAAAAAAAGATTTATCGTTACAAAATACATCTTCCTTTTAAATACAACAACAACAACAAATAATGAATAATGAATGAAGAAACTAACTTGTCCGGGTTGAGAATGACTCATCCAGCGATCAACGACCACTTCGATAACGTCTGGTTCGTGCACGACAACACGGGTCACGTGAACGGGCTGGCGTCTACTGACTCTGCGCCAGCTCCAATCGACAAGGTAAAACGCGAGGGGAATCGTTACGTACAGCCAAGTGTATCCCTTCATGGGTATGAAAACAGGGGGTGGCCTATCTTCGTCGTCAGCGTTGCCTGGCCAATGGTCACGCCAATTTGTTTGCTCCTTCAGCATGCCACTGACGCAAACAAAAAAAAAAAAAACCCAAAAATAAAATGAAATTATCAATGAAATCACGCAAAGCTTTTAGTGGCGTGTCTGCGTGCAAACATTTTAATACGGCCGTTAACGGTGCGTCAATTATGGTAGCACTCCTCACCTTGTTGGATGGAAAACAAGCAGGACTAAAAAGGGACCGAAAAGAAAGTGATGGCTGTAATAAAAAGTATTGTAGTGACGGGTGCGGAACCAACCGGCAGACGTCACCAGTATCATGGCCAGTATCAGCATCATCAGCACTCCCGTAATTCCTGGAACTGTATGTCAGCCGGAACAAGAGGTATATACTATATCACCTATTTTTTTTTTTTTTTTGTGTGTGTTTGGTTTGTTGTTGGGTTGATTTTTACCTGTTTTGAAAACTAATTGGAAAGCATCCTGACCGGGAGAATCGGCAATGTTGACATCAGGCCATCGATGATTGTAATAGCGTGAACAATTAACTGCGTTAACTAAATGCGCCGCAGTGTGAACAACTGTCATTTTTACAAATGAAATTAGCTTCAAGCGTTTAGTCTAGATTTTGGTGATGATTGATACCCGATGCGAAGATGACGGTGAAAGCGCACGTGACGTGAAAACGCTCAGCTTGATTGAAAAACAAACGGATTCGACGGGATGATAGGCCGCATTTGTTGAAAACATTGCAACAGCAAAGGTGGATGGCGGTGATGGCCTGCTTGCAGGTCGGCAGCAGAATAAGAGCGCAGCTCACGTTCAAAACGGCTCCCGAACCGCGTGAAATGCAAAGTCCGCTCTTCGCGTCGTATTTTCAGTGATACAAATAATTTGTTTAAAAATAACTACGATGCCCCCTCTTTCTTTAAAAAAAAAAAAAAAGGGTAATCATATGTGACTCACTCCCAATATTTGATGGAGGTAGTAATATTGGGGCTGGCCTTTGTAGAGCCGATAAGTGTCCCAGAAAATGATGCCGTTCACTAATAGCCAGACAGCCTTCGATTCGGACAATTAAATGAACACAAACTTTGATTTGAAAAAAAAAAACATAATGTCAGATAACTTACGTGAAAGCCGTATGAAGGGCGGAGCCAACGTGAAGAAAACATGTTGACCATATTTGGCCCCTTCTTAAGTATACGAACGACTCTATGACAACGATGCGGATTCACGTGTTGTCTTCAAACATCTTGCGAGTAGATCGGTTTGGTGGTGGCCATCAAACTGTGTCGCTGTTCCAGATGCTTGCGTGTCCGCCAAACAAGCTGAAAGTTTTTACGTTAAACAGCAGCGTGATTTTGAACTTTTGCTTTCACTGAGCGACGCATTGACACTGCGTCGAACAAAAGACTGCTAGGTTTTAAGGAGAAGAGAGAGACCACTCACTCTCTCTTGCGCTCTCTGTCTCTTCTGGTTATGTACATGCAACCACAAGCAGGCCAGAGTCTCTCGTTGCCATGGCAACGCATCCCAAAAAGATGAGTTTCATCTCCTTCTTTGCCTCCCCTTCTCTTCCAGTCGACTGAAAATAAACCCTAAATGGAAATACAGTACGTATACGTTTCGAGTCATATCCACCGTCTGCATCGAAAATGCTCAAGAGAAGTTCGGGTCGGGCAGGATTTCCCTCCGGCCTTCTTCTACCCCCCCCCCCCCTCTTGGAAAAAAAAAGAAACACGAATTTTGTTTGTGAAACAAACATACAAGATGATAAATCATTCAAGAACTTGTTACTGAAAAATTATATGTATTTCCTGTTTTGTATTTAAATTTTTTTTTGTTTCGTTTGTCTTTGTATGGCAATTAGTTGGCTCACCTATATATGCGTTTTTACACGTCCGGTGTTAAAAGAACTGAGGTTTATAAGAAAAAAGGAAAGACGGGGCGCGCTGTATAGTATAATATTCGGTTACAGCGGGAGAGTGAAAACTTGCTCAGTTCTACTTGAAGGAATGGCCTTGGATCTCTCTTTCCTCTTCCACTTCAAAATATATCTCGTATCCTTGTTTATTTTAAAGAGTTTTTCCCACAGTCATTTCCCGAAAAGCATGTCGGCTTTTCCAGCACAGATAGATCTACTATATTTATTTTCTTTTAAAAAAATATTATAATAATAATCAAACGAGGATAGACATGCAACAACGACCCTGAATTCTCAAGAGTTAATCAGCGTAAACGGGAGGCCGGCTGGCGATGGAATATCGGCTGCGCTGGCCATCAGCTGGAACAGGGGTCCGCCATAAAACCTGTTGAAAAAAAAAAAATACGAAATTTTCACTTAATCTTTCAAAAAACAAAACGTACGTACTCTCCACAAAGGATACCCTTGTTTAACGAAAGGTTTGTGGAACGCATGAATAAATTTTTGGTGTAAACGCGCTGGCCGTTCAAAATAGGTCAAAGGTGAATGAAATTGGCAAATGTTCTAAGTGCGAGGGGAGTCAAGAAATGTGTTTATGTATTCAAAGCACGGCATGTTTTTGCATAGCAGCGACAAAAAGAAAGTAATGTTACAAAGCGTACGTTCCAGTACCAAAGCGCGACAATGTATACGGACATTTAAAAAAAATTGTGTATGAAATTATTTCGTATTTTAGCGCAGTTAAATGATGGATGGGCTGATAGCGTTAAAGTAAATGCTGCAAAAAAACACCGTCCTGCGGTTTTTTTCTACAACATTTGGGGCTCGAATATTTATATACGTACGGAACAAGCACAAACACTATACGCCATCTAGTAGACATGCTTGTCCACCGCTGGAACGTTAAGTACCTTGGAAGCGACATAATAGCCGTTACGGATATTCCTGTCATAAGGGAGATCTCGAGCTGCGGCCCTGCGGTGATGTGTTAAGTCACTGGATCGGGCACGATTGTAACGCGGCGGGACGTCGTCTTCATAATTAACGTAGCGTAACGATCTCCTGGCGAAAGGCGATTCGTCCAGTTCGATGGCGGGACGAGCCCGTCTCACGAATTGCTCCCTGTGACCCGACTGATGATGATGCGTACGCCTCACCGGAGTGCTGCGAACAACTTTCGTTTGAAAGAAGTTGTCTTCATCTGCGGCTGCCTCCCCGGCGACTCCGATAACATACTTGGGCAGGCTATTCTTCTCCAGCAGGGTGACATCAGGCGACAGCTGTTGCTGCTGTCGAACCGACTGCTCAGTCAAGTAGGGAGGATAACGCGGGTAGTCTTCGCTGTCGAAGCTGTTGAATTCCGTTTCGAATTTGAACGGGCTGTTCGTCTGTAGGTCGTTGAGCTGTCGCACGTCCTGATGGACAGGCGGTCGGGTGGTGATTGAAACGGGTGAGTCTTCAAAGCCGTCTTTGGATTCTGGAGCGGTGTAAGCTGGTGGGATCGAGTAAAACGTGTTGTCGTCATTGGATTGCGTCGGTGAATCAAAAGTCGGTGATGGGAAGGAAGAATATTCCAATTCGTCTGGAAAGCCGTTCAATTCACGACCTTTGCGACCCGTTTGAAGAAACGGGTCGAACGCGTAATAATTGCCGATGATCTCTTCGAAGGCGGCCGTCTTGATACTATCCGGGAAGCCATCGTCGTACTGCGATGAACATACACCGACGATGGTGAGTAGCATCACGAGTTTCACGCAGAACTAATTGAACCCCAAAATAGAAAGATGTAAATTTTATTCGGATAAAATTGCAAAAGGTGTAAAGACCTACCATGATTGTGCTTTGAAAATAAGGTAATCCGAAATGATCAATAATAGCTATATATAGCGAACTGAAGATGTGGACCGGTGGAGGGAGAATGAGTCGAAGTAGCAAGTCCACCAATTCCTTTATATACGTAACGTCTAGCAGACGAGGAGAAATAAAAAAAAAAAACACAAAAATTGGGAGCTTTCTCCACTTAGAGGCACATGATGCGAAGGGAGCCCGACAGGCTTCACAGTCTACACTCGGGTGTTTCTCTTTCTTTTCATCCGTCCCGAACGGACAAACAAACTATACGTGCGCTCTTCGCTCGTAAAAGAAGATGAAATAACTCGAGCTGGTATAAATGTACGACGACCAGCGGGTGGACGACCATATGTCGCTGCTTAATATCGCCTACATCCTCTTTTGAAATAGGCCACTGGACCATCAACATTCATCTCAACTGATGTATGAGTGTATACACGTTTATAGAATAAAGGGCGCGCTATTTGAAAAAAACACTTTTGCGAAACCCGTTCGTATTAAGATTTTAGAAAAATTTGCGTGTTCATCGCAAACTTATGTCTGTGTACTCGTGCCGGAATATGTACAATGGCGATAAGCTGGACGGGTACGTCCTGAAAAGATCCCCGATGATTTGTTAAATATCTGCCCGTTTCTCTTTTTACAAATATTCGGAATAATCTCTTATTTTTTTTTCCAAACAATTTGTCGTCATTCAAACCATCAAATTGTTTGGCCGGATTTTTCTTGTTCCCTTTTTTTTGAAGGGGAGGGTGGGAGAAGGATGAAGGAATCAACAAGTGCGTTGAAGCCTGGATGATTATTGGCTGGCGTGGGAAAGAGTTCGGAAATCTGGCCACATCGGTCATCGCGTGATAAAGGCATAATTTTCGTTTATGCCAAAGACCTTTTCGGGAGCACTTCACACACACAAAAAGAAAAAATTATGTTAGAGGTGTTCTGACGTGTTCTGACTGGCTTGTTATCCAGAGCGCATAGTACAGGTCCAAAGTTGCACGGGTGAAAATGTGCCTCCAGTCATTTTTGAATTGAAAACAGTTTTCTCGCTGTCACGTTATTTGTTGTTTAATGCTTAAACGTTTGGGTCGTTATGGTTTTGCGACCAACTCTTAGAAAATTGATCATATAGTGCCATGTACTTTCTTGAACTTTCTTTTCAAATAAATTTTTTCAATCATGACTAACCTATACTGTATACAGGTACTATACTCTCAACAGGTACGTATTTTGGCGATACTGGGTGACGTTACAAGTTTGCACTACATTTCGCAAAACCATCAAATAACATTTTTTTACATCTCGTCCGATGTGCATGGCAGATTTTTCGTGTGAACATCGATTACGATGCTAGATATAAGTGTACGTTTGCTTCAATATCTTTCACATACTAAAACAGATGGCTACGTCTAGTGTAACTAACACTATGGCTGATTGGATTTTTCTTTTTTAACTTGATCGCATTTAAATTTGATAGAAAAATAGAAATGACTTTCCGCATAAACTGTCGAGTTTAAAAACAGTTTTCACCTCCTCACAAAAAAAAAAAAAAACTTTCGTTTTCGACATATGTTATATGTCTCCCAATTGAAAACTCCAGCACTTTCCAGTACATTCGTATAACAGGACAAGTCATTGTGCAATTGTGTGTAAAAAAAAAAGAAAAATTTGCGGCACTGCTTTAAAAAGGACCGTTGTCACCACGCTTTATCTCTCGGTGATTAGGAAATATAAAAGACACACCGCCATCAATGTCAGTCGATGTAAGAGATATAAAGGTATAGGCCTTTAGGACTTTCCACGCCTTTAGCGTCATGCCGGGAAAAAACTTTCACCGTTTTCGATCATCTTTCGTGCAGCTAACTAGTATATGGCCGTTCGCTATTTATTCCTCGCTGCTTTGTGTATTTATGTTTCCTGGACATATTTCCATTGTGTTCCAGTTTTTTTGGAATTCGTTTTTCTTTTTTCGAGAAATTTTGCGTCTGTTTCTTTTGTATCAGGAAATTCCTTGGACGAAATTCAATAAGCTGATGTGCACGTGTTTTAAACAGTGAACAAAAAACTGCGGTCAGCTTAGGAACGTCAAGCAAAATGCTTTAAATACCCTAATGGTTTAAGAAAACATTTTTTGTGGTCAGTTCGTCTAATGCGACTGAATACTGTTGACTCATACGCTTAGCACCTGAAATTTTTGAGAAAATAACGAACGGCATTATAGTCCTATTATTAAAAAAAGTGGAAAATGCATATTCATCGTTCAACAATCCCAGTCATCACCGCGTCCATCAAGCATCTACACATATTTTTAACAAATTCGTCTGGCGATTTTCACATCGTCAAATCTTTTCATCTTTCGGAAATAATACAATAATCTCTCAATCCATCGGAAACACAGTTTGCTTTTGCTTTTCGCCATGGGCCGAAGACATTCCTAACACAGCATTGCGTGATCGAGTTAGACACGTTAAAATACAGCAACAGACTTGTTTATTTTTTTTAAGCCATTGGAACAAAATTTTAAGCCATTGGCGATTGCAGCCAGTACGCATTGGGTTGAAGTGGGATAATAGGTAAAGATTTAAAATTCGGGAAAGAAATTGAGGTAAAGAAAGTTACAGCCTCTCTCCGTCGTTATTCTGAAACATACATAACTCAACATACTCAAACGTAGTCGGATGTCGATGAGGCCGAGACGTCTCATCTCGAATTTTATTTTATTTTTTCTTAGAAAGCCGTTGCTAGCAATACGTCTGAAAGACTAATAATAACCCAAGGGCCTTCTATTACCTGTTGGGTTTTTTAAAATTTTTTTACTAGTTTCTAGCGTTGCTAGAATATATGGCCATTGCAGGGGGAAAAAATGAACTATCAATTTATAAAGTGGGTTAACGGAGCGAGCCATCCAGCACCATCATCTTCACCTAGACAAATAAGGAAGTCTTTGTGTTATGTGTTGAAAGAAACAGCAGCAGTTATAATACTCAATTAATAATTATAAGCGTCGTTGAGCTACAACAGGTAAACAGGTACGGTAACCTCTTTCATATATACACGGCTTTAATCTGCAAACTTTTCTCTTATTGCACCGAAAGCCATTTGTCTTACTGTTGCGTTAACATGACATTAATTCGCGTGAAGAAGAGCAGCTAAATTTTTATTTTTAATTGATGTCTGCACAAATAGGTCGTCGAACTAAAAATAAAAAGTTACGCTAGAAATTTTCAAATTACGTAGGTTTGCGGCATACTAGCGATTTAATTTTAAATCGCACTGATCATCTTCATCCGATATACCCGTGGATATGATGAATTTTATATTTTTGATTTGACGACTTTACTGGGTTACTGTTGCGAAACGGGCTTAAAACACGAAATAATATCTGAATATGCATGGCAAATGACAAATTTGCCTCTATCGTTAGTTAATTATGCTTCAAGTTCTAATTATGGAAAAGCTGTTGAGCAATATGTGAATTAGGAGCAAGTCGAGAAAGCTCATTATTGAGTGATAATTTGTAACTAGTAAAAGCAATAAATTGAGAAGGAAAACGCTTCCAAAGGTGTTGTATCTTTAAAGTGAAAAGATTCTAATTTTCAACCGAAAAACGACTAACGGCCACCTGGCGAGCCATTCGTGTAGATGGGTTGGAGCGTCTGCAATTTGATCTAGAACGTGTTAACTGTTAACTTGATTTGGCGCTCTCTTGAGTGCTTAGCTAATAAGGTTTTAATTTTGATCATTTAAACCTTTTATAATCATGGCAGATGATGAGTACGATCAAGATGAGTAAGTACATGTCAGATTTATACCTATCCTTGGTCGTAACGTGCATGTTTTTCTGTTATTTAGCGTCAACGACGATTTCGAAGATGTCGAAGAAGATGATAACATGGATGAAATGGAGCAACCAGACGATGATGCACAAATTGATCTACTTCAGCAAGGAGAAGGAGGGGGTGGTCAGCTGCAGTCTAAGCGAATTACAACACCTTACATGACAAAGTATATGGCAATTTGAGGATAGTAGTCTGCCTCCAAGAACAATAACAATAAATTTAACATTTTAGGTATGAGAGAGCCAGAGTGTTAGGAACAAGAGCACTACAGATAGCAATGTGTGCTCCAGTAATGGTTGAATTGGAAGGTGAAACAGATCCACTTCAGATTGCCATGAAAGAACTGAAGCAGAAAAAAATCCCTATAATCATTCGTCGCTATCTTCCTGATGGAAGTTATGAAGATTGGGGAATAGATGAACTTGTAATCAATGACTGACCAATATATAATACACTAAGATGTCTTTTTGATTGTACTTTGCAATTCTTTTACCATTCGTTTTCCATTAATCAGAAGGCCCCTAATCGTTGCCTTTGTAAAAGAGAAACAAATAATGTTATAGGCATCACTAAATATGGCAAATATTATTTTTTAAATTCCATACTTCATCAGTTTGAGATTTGTGTGCTTCAAAATCACTTCTTGCCCACTTTGCAATCTCTTCTTTCTGCCCATTGTCAGCTTTCCGAGCTGTTCGTAGAACTTAATGGAAAAGAAAACATCTTTAAATAATTACCAGTATGTAACAAAAATTAACCACATACCTTCCCTGTACAAACTCAGGACTTCCTGTCTAAGCATGAACTGAGAGATGGGGAAAATTAGCTCTGGAAGTTTTTGCATCACAACACTAATAAATACCTGCTTTAGAGAAAGGACCTTCTTGGGAAGCTTTGAAAATGAAGACATTGTTTGTTGTCTGCTATACCGTCATCGACAGATCAAAACGTAATGGTGATTTATTTGCATAGCATTTGTTCTTAAGATTAGCTGCCAATCTCCTTGTTTTTATGCAACTAAAAATATATATTGCCTGTTAGAAGTTGAGGCCTTTTGCTAAATGAAACAAAAGAGCAACGGGAAGCGTCGGGGGGGGGGGGACCAAGCTAGGCTAGGGTTTAATACGGGATTTAAAAATCATGACAGAATATTGGATACGCAGATTTATTGTCTTTGGACAACGTAAAACAATCAGGAAAGTTATCGGGAAAATTGCCGTTTGTCATTTGATTTTTGTCCAACTTGACGATATATACTTGCTTTCGTGCGATGTTTAACTCCTCCAGTGTCTCCAAAGTTTCCTTGGCGTTTGCGAGGACGGTCGGCTTTCGTGCTACGCATATCTTTAAGAAAAACGGTAAAAATAAAATAACATGTGACAAAATGAAGGAAAGCATATCATAAGTTTTATGTTAGCGAAACTTACTGAGGTCTACGGTAGGCGGGACTTTGAAACCAAAACTTTGGGCCACCTTAGCCAGGTCAAGTGTGTGAACGTCAAAAATTGTTTTCAAATGATGAGAGTCGTAAGCACGAATGTAAGCTTTGTAAGCTTCTTTTGCTGACATATGGAGAAAGTAGTTCTTAGCGACTAACTTTTCCAACTGTACAAGAAACGGACGAAGTTTTTAGAAATTTGTTAAGGTAGCCAGTTTCTGTTTCTTTCCTTACCTGAGGTTGGATATCAGCTATTTTGCTCCACGAAAACTCAAATTCGTTTAGTGGAACTTTGGCTTGCTTCAAGTACCGCAGAAAGCCTAACTCTTCTGGCCTAAGTAGAAGCAGAGCGTGACCCTTGCCGCCTTGGCCGCGGGCAGTTCGTCCAACTCGATGAATGTACTCCTAGACACAATCATCAGATCACAATTTTCTCGTTACTTTTAATTAAGTGTCATACCTTGGGGTCATCAGGAGGGTCATACTGCACGATCCAATCCACCGCTGGAATATCAAGCCCTCTTGCAGCTACGTCAGTGCAGAGTAGGATTCCCGAATCAGCATTACAGAATTGGAAAAACGTTGTCGTTCGCTTAGTTTGTTTTTGTTTACCCTAATTCGCACAATCAACAAGATTAATAACCAGACACACGGCAATACTCAAACAGTATCTTACGTGAATGCACATAACAGGCAGGTCGATGTAGTTTAGCAACTCATGATGAAATTTAACCGACAAGCACGAACTAAAGAAGACCATAATTTTCTTCTTACGATTACGCTTTAAGAAAGAGAAGAGCATAAGAAAACGTTTTTCGGCAGGGCACACAACATAACCTAATAGGGGAAAGTAAATTATTATTTGCTAAAACAAGGTAGTTTACAAGAAATGTACCTTGTTCTAGGCCCTCAACCGTAGCTTTTTCAACAACATCTTCTACCCCGACAACAATTGGCTCCTTCTTGAGTGCCAAACGTGCAAGATCTTCGATTCTTTGAGTCGACGTAGCAGAAAACAGCATGGTCTGTCGTTTTTCTATTGTAAATAATTGGCTAACTTCAGTAAGGAGAGAACTTTAATAACGAAAGCTTAAACTTACTAGGTAAAATACGAATAAGCTGCTTAAGCTCTTCTTCAAATCCAATATCGAGTACACGATCAGCTTCATCGATGATTAGACATTGGAGGTTTTTGAAGAGAAAGTCTGTCGTGCTGTTCAAGTGATCGAGCAATCTACCGGGAGTTGCTACTAAAATGTTGACGCCTTTAACAAGCTTTGCAGCTTCAGCCTGTCGATTTGCGCCTCCCATAACCAGGCCATACGTGTGGGAATGATGTCTAGACGAAGAAGGCACGTGAAATCCTGATTTAAGATTACTTTTAAAAGATGCATTGACTTACCTCAACAGTTCACGTAGCACTCCAAACGTTTGCATAGATAACTCTCTTGTAGGAGAAATAATTATTACTCCAGTACCTGTCATCATTCAATACAAGGATTAAATGCAATGTTTATGAAGCTTTCATAAAAGAAAAATACCATTTCGGGGCATAAATTTCAACTTGTAGATCAGCTCAATCGCAGGTATTAGAAATGCCAATGTTTTGCCAGAACCTGTCTTGGCTTGTCCTAGCAAGTCACGCCCTTCCAACAGGTGTGGTATAGCTTTTGCCTAAAGTAAGGTTCTATTGTTAGCAAGGATCAAACACTGAATTCCTCCCCTAAAAATTTTTACCTGAATTTCTGTCATTTTTTTGAAACCCATTTCCTCAATAGCTTTCAAAGTTAAATCTGAAACACGGCCTTCCAGTGAAGAAAATGACTGATCACTCAGGATACCCACGTTCAATGATGATCCAGGTACTAAAACGAAGGATGAATAATTAACATTCTGTTCAAACCGAAAATTTATAGCCTGAGCTACTCTATAAACTTGTTAACACAACTTACATTGTTGTAAATCTTCATCCTCATCTTTATCATCCTGGTCTTCATTTCTTTCACTGTCAGAACTTGCCGTTGGTTGTGTTTGTTTTGGAGCTTCCTTGGAATTTATTTTAGGCTTCTTTGCTGGCACTAGCAACATGTTATCAAGCATTAACCAACCACCTTCTCTTTATTTGTGATTTAACTTACATTCAGATTCAATAGCATCCTGTTCTCTCTCTGCAACTTCGGGTTCTTCATCGTTCGATGCATCTATTGCGAAAATTACAATCGCGTTACAAGAATTTCAAGAACGGAAAAATTTTTTTACTACCTTCATTTTTCTTTGTAAGGATCCTAAGTCGACTCTTTTCTCGCTGCTTAAGTTTACGTTTAAGTTGGGGATCGGGCATAGACATTTTGAAAGACGCAAAGAAACACGTGCACAGCTTTCTAGACGTTTGAGCAGACGACAGTGAAGTTCATGATCGATTCAATTTTTGCGAATATCGATATGTCAACAGATTCTTCTGGAAATTATAGATGATTCTTCCACGCGTTTATTAAATTTCATACAAATAATGTTTTTTCAAATAGTGTAAGAGATACAATGTCAGTGAAATAATTCATATTAATTGCATATCGATAACTGAACCACTTTGACGATGGATGCCTCGAAAAGATCGATTCTTAAGAGTGAAATAAGGCACTAAAGGCAGTAATATTTTTTTTTTATGAAATGGGTATTCCTTACCGACCCCAAAAATGACTTTTGTCAATTCTTTAGTCCATACATTTTCATTTTCAATATACAACTTTAAGAGTGCTGGTTGACTGAACCTTTTCTTTTTCCTATTTGCAAATCCCTCATAATAAGTGGTACCAGGAACTCCTCGGTCCTATATTGCTTGGTGACAAGGTTTCCTTGAGTTAATGACTAAGAAAAATAATAGCAATATTCCTTGCATAGTACGAATTTTCGTAGAAGAAAGATGGTAGAAAATAGGTATGATCATAACAAAGTATGTTCATGAATCTCATTTCAGTGTTGAGCGGTTTCTTTGTCCACCCGACCGATAAATTAAAACGTAAGGCTCAAAAGAAATGTTGTCAAATTTTGTGTTGTGTTCCAGAACGACGCGTGGGTTAAGTCGTTTATTTCAGTCCATTTGTTTTCCAGTGCGCCACTAAATTCCCTATACTCGTAATGCGCAACTGAGAGACACTACGGTATCCGGATATGTTCTTGGCCTCCTTTCAAAAATGACGCTGGCATTTAAATAATAATGCCTTTAAAATAATAGTTGGATTAATACATTTTATGGTTAACATTTGTCATCAAAATTATTATTTAATCGAAGCCCATCAACAGCAAAAAAAAAAAAAAAATCTCCAGAATAAGACGATTACATCACGTCCATATGGCCGGGGATGAAGCCATTAGGACAGTCCATGCGAGGCATTCAACTATTTATACCCAAACCACTCAGACAATCTCAAATGCGAGCCTAGCCAACATAATGCAGAGCACACTCAAACAAGGTCGACTGTAAGATGTCAAATAACTTTCAGATCACCTGTTACGCCTATAGGTCTACAAAGGCTGTTCCTCTTCACGTACTATATTCCAGCAGCTTTACAAAATATATATCCGCTAATCTCCAAAATCCTTTTGATAGACTTGTTGATAAACACGATAAATTACTCCAAACGTAAATCCCACGAAAAACAAAAAAAAAAGGCGTTTGCTCATGTTGAAAACGGGGTGGAAGTTGTATTATACGTGCATGATATAGTGGCGCATTATGGAGGGCGACAAAAAAGAGGACTGTATATATATAAGACTCAAGTGTGGAAAAGGAAACAAAAAGAAGTACAAGAAAGACGTGTATAAAGAGAATCACGTTGCGGTAAACGCACACATAAGGGTCTCTACACACACCAGCAGCCATAAATTGGAGAGGAAGCTTATATAACGTATATGGCTGCTGCTGCGTATGTATATATATACACAATGTCGAATGCACATAGAGTCTTTTCCGACTGACGCTATATAGAAAAGAAAGAACATAATATACAAAAGAGAGAAAGGCGTGGTTTTATGGAGTTGGATTATGCGAGCAGTTATAAAAACCGCGCTACCGTATCGACTAATAACGAACGGTATGATGTGCAATGAAAGCAGAGAGGCCAACATCTATCCGACTTCTATATATAAAGCGCGTTTGAAAAGAAACTTGTAAGAATTATTCTTATTTCTTTGAATAAATTCACGCCATCGTGTGAGAATGCTAATGAGACATTGATTGGTCTGCGCTTAAAAAAGGCATATAAGCTTTTAAGTATACATATATAGCTATTTATGTACACCTTCAAAAATCAGGGTTTCGCGAAACTGGTGTGCACTATGCTTAGCATATTGATAAGGTTAAAGACGTAAACCGGATCTGTTCTTGCGTGACTCACGCCAAAAGCTCGCTCCTACACACTCCCCCCATCGCTTGCGTTAAGGCGGTTATCGTTTCGTGGGAGGATAAATACAATTTCAACGTACATATCAAGCACGTGTGCTGGCATATTGGGCCAGCAAGAAAGAGAAGTGCTTTGGTTTCCCTATTGTTATATTTGCCCCCCCATAAAAATCAGCTTCGAACAAACTAGAATTTATGAGTCGGGCTATATAGTATATATATATACCTTGGTAGATCCTTTGAAAATTGCTTTGAGAAAAAGAAAAAGAAAATCCTATTAGAAAACACCGTTATAGTGTCTCTTGTTGGTTGCCCTTGATCCTTTCTTTTTTTTACTTTCTTCTTCTTGATCCTGTATCGTCTGTATTGTCACTAAAGTACTTTGGCCTCTTTCGCCTTTGCGAAAGGGAAATCCTTTTTACTGGTAACATTTCGCTTACACGGATGGCTCATCAGAGCGGGCCTTGTGGGAGTCAACAGAACGTTTCAAGTATCCTGCCCACGCCTATTGTTTTGTATATACGGTATATATATCTGTAAATGATTAAGGTAGATCACGCAAGGACAACTGCAGTGTCCCAGGTCAAAAAAAAATTAAATTAATGGTGCAAATGGATTGGCGTTGACAGAGATACATATCTCCTCGATCTATATACCGTTTTCACCATGGTTATAAACTTAAAAATTTAATTATCTTTGAATATATACGTTGCATCTTTTTCTCTTCGGGGAAAAAATTGAAAAAAATTATAGTTTCGATTTTTTTTTTTAAGTTGAGATAAAAGTTAATGCGCTTGCGATAGACTTATACTCGTTCTGGCATTTGTGCAATAAAAAGTTTTATACGCGTAACAAAAAAAAAAATCCTTTAGCTTACACCAGCATATAGTCTATACTATATATCTTTCTCCTATTGTGTTTAAGATATATCCTCAGATGTAGACCTATATGTAAGCGGATGGTGAAGATTATATATACATATCCATGTTTCTCTTACTAGTTCGGGAGTTTTTGTACGCCACGTTTTTTTTTTGTTGTTGTTGTAAATATAAAGGAAGGAAAGGAGTAGGTATGTCTAGAAGAAAAAAAAAATGGATGATTTTGGCCATGTTTTCGTGTGTAGTCTGTATACGTTGAAACGATCTAAGGCAACTTCTTTATTCGCCGTAAAGGCAGCTTAGCCTCAGGTCAGGTTTTTGAAACGAACTTTGTTGTGGAAGCCCATGAAATATGAAAGAACGCGAGAGCAAAACAAAAGACGAATATATGCATCGATTCTTTTTTGTTTTTCTGTTTAGCCAAGACCTGCTATATGCTTGTTGTTTTTTTTAAGGGGGGGGGGGGGGGGGGGGGTAGGAAAGGCCTTATCATTTACCCGGAGAACAACTCCGACGCGGTTTAAGGTTTTTTTTTACGTATAAAAGAGTTATGTTTAAAATGAATGCCATCCTATGGATGATATTATGTGCCTTGATGTCATTGGTGGAATACCAGCAGGTGATGTACTCCTTTTATTTTTGGCCAACTTCGTTTTCGCAAAAATACGTCCTAAAGGACAAGATGTCTGACAAAGCGAATCACCCCCCCCCCCCCACCCCGTAATACTTTTATGTTTCAAAGAGATATATAGCGTCGACGTGGAGGAGAGGTGTCATAGCAACTGATCCCTTTTTCGCCATATGGGATTAGCTGGAAGAAAAAAAGATGTGGTTAAGAGCTTCTATATATAAGTAGACTTTGTTCGTCATGCAATATCAGACATATCAACGATACCATTCTGTACGTACAGTACATCTAATAGCACCTGTTTCTTTCGACAAGTTGTGATGGAGAAGGTCTTCGTTCACCAAGACAGGATAACAAGCTTATCTGCAATTTTTACTGGTTGTTTTGAAAAATAACGCCATCAGTGTTAAGAAAATTCGATATGATGTGATGTACAATTCATGGCCTGCAAATTTATAGCAGGTAGATAACGAATAGGACATGTTATATTATTATGACGTGTTTTAGCAAGGTATTAAGTATATAGCCTTTTATGGGCACGTGCTCTGTTTCTGCTAATTGAATCTCCCCTTTTGAAAGGAGGTTTCAGTTTCCGCAAAGTGTATACCACCACCGTTATACACGTTGAACGGCCTCTGCCATACATAACACGCGTGTATATATAGTAGGCCAGCTTTTCATTTCCGCTGTGCCCATATGTTTTCATCGCTCCAAAAGTTGATGTTGCTGCGTTTTCGACATTGATGGATCGATTCAAGCGGGAAACAATATATTTAATCTGCCCTTTGATCGAATGGACGGCACTAATAGCATCTGACATTCGCACGTATGTAGCCGGTCTTTGCAATATGCATATATAATGTTGATGTCTGGACTGTATGTTGGCGGTATAGTGACATGGCCCGTTCCGCGGGGACGCGTTTTACCGGTCATTTTCACGAATCAGCGCAGCATTTAATGCGATCCAATTATTTTCAAGAGGATATAACAGTCACGTATATACTGTAGAACGTTGAGTTGTATCTAGTGCGAAATGTAATATATTCAAGACAAGTGCGAGAATGATTTATATAGACCATTTTCAATGCATTTAATATTAAACTGTGCTGTATTTAAGCAAGCCATTCAAGGAATCATATATCAAAACAAAAGGACAAAAACACGTGATTGAACGTTGGCCAAACGTAAATAAACGGAGAGACTGACAAGTGATCAATAATGAAAGAAAATATAATCGTATAATATAACTCGTCTGCTTTAATTCTTATTAATTAATCCTTAATCCTTTATTATTTATCATTTTTGCTGGCTATTTGCCATAATGTCCGCCCTTCGATGACGATGCGCCAAAACCTCCGAAGCCAGCCGAGGATCCTTGATGAATCGTATTGACACCTAATTAGAATAAATGCAAATGCAAGACCCACATTATTAATAATTCTTCTTTTCTCCGTATTATAATAGATCGCGTTGTCCATGTTGGATATAAATTAAGGAATAACACACATAGCCTAATAGAAAAAAGCCTTGCCTTGCAAGTAGTTGCCGCCTTGAGCGCCGAAAGGTGAAGCAAATCCGGACGAGGCCAACGGAGAAACAAGCGAGCTAAAGGAACCGATAACAAACAATGAATCAGAACTTCTATATAGATTGTTATATATCCTATATATATGTACAACAATATATCACAGGTCTCACTAACCTTCCGGCGAATCCTCCAGCACCGGAGCCAGTGCCGTAAGTGGCAGCACCACCAAATCCACCAGTCTGAAGGCCACTATATAATATTTCAAACATTCAAGAATTTATATATAAATTTTAAATCATTTACAAAAGAGAGGCGATTTTTGTGCGTTCAATTTGAATGGTTTGTATTCAACTCACTGGTTCACTCCGGCGTAGACCTGGTTGACAGCAATCATTAAACAGACGGCAATCAGCTTGGCAATCATCTGCAAAAATGAAAGTTCGATTAGATGTCCATAGAAAATCAATCGCGATGTCCTATCGACCATTTTTTTTTTTGCAGCCCTTTCTATATTTGATTTTATAACGTACACATAGCAGAGGGGAGGGTGGAATAATTGATCACGCAGAAGGTTTCGAATGGAATAAAAAAAAGGGGTAATATAAAAAGCGCATCCCAATTAAAATGACATAAGGGAAAAAAGATTTGAAAACTGATGTAATTTATTTTCCCCTCCCCCGAAAGGTTTGACAGTGACTGAAGGTGTATATATATATACTATACATCCAAGTGAAAAACTTTGTTTTTAAGGTTAATCGATAGGATATGCGTGAGCGACAGAGTGGGGACGCGGCCGCATACATAAGTAACGGCATGATGCAACGGCAGCTTTCCTAAATATAAGAACAATCGATACGATTTTTCGTTAACTATAGCTAATCTACGTCTAGACTATATACATACACACGCAAAGAAAAGGTTTGGTACGTATACGAAAGTTTGAATGTAATTCAGTAATTTGCCATCGTTGTTAATGAAGAGCATTTCTTAACAGTTTGTTATACGCGCTACACACACAAATCTTTCGTAACGTATGGTCGGCCAAAAGGACAAAATGTGTCAATCTTCTTATTTAAATAGGATCTAAATTATATACAGCTTAATTGAAACCATTTGTTGTTTTTTTCTATATCTAATTAAATTTCACCTTGAAAGTAGTTGAGCTTATCGATTTCATCTTTCAAGTTCTTTTTCTTTGTTAAAGTTAAACGCTGCTGATGTGCAATCGCTGTGGGGAATATCACTGACTGAATTCCAAGTTAGCACTACCGCCTTTTTAAAGCCATCCTGATTTTTAACCCAACCCTCTCTCTTGTATAGTAATAAGTCATGGCCTGATTGTTCATTAGCCTCTTCTCTCCCTCCCTCTCTCTCTCTCTCTGTATAAAGAAAAACAATTACCTAATCGTGAGAGAAGCTTCTCTTTTAGAAATCTATTACATCAAAAAAAAAAAACGAAGACAATATGAAAAATGTTGAAACGATTATTATTCAAGAATCAATCACGATTTATTTTTCCATTTTAAAATGAACTTTTTATTTACTTTCTCTTTCGTGCTGATGGTGTTTTGTATGTATTGAGATGTATTCAGCCGTTCCGGTCTGGTAAATATGAAAAATAATATAAAAATGGTTTGATTGTATTATAACGACGACTTCACCGTTTGTTTTGATAACATAAAAAAAGAAAACGATTCGTTATGCAGGATGCTTTGAAAAATGAGAAATAAAAACCGTCGGGTTATTTTTGAATTTGAATTTTAAAAAAATTGCAACGGAAGCCGCTCTTTATAATTGTGTAAACGAGTTGATCGACTTTCTTGCACTGGTACGGATGCGCTCGAATCAGTAAAAAAGCGAAAGCGTTTAAAGTTTGTTGATTTAACAATTAGAAAATCTTGTTTTTTTTTTTAATAATCAGCGAAATGATTGCGAATTTCCGTAAAGATATAACGAAAAATGAAAAGAGATGATGTAAACGATTAAATGTCAAACGAATCATTAATTTCTGCATCATATTATACGTATATCTAAATGCGAGAAAGTTGTGTAAGGTCATCATCATCATGTTACCGTGCTATACAGTCCAAACTTAGACATTTGAAACACTTAAAGAAATTGCAATTAATGAGGCCGGCTTTCTTGCGTATGTGTCTTATAGCTGTGATGAACTTGTGAGGCCTTGTTAAAACCAAGTAAACTTTTTGACATGATGAGACTGGACTTTTGCTGAGGGTTTGACTCTTTTCTTTTCAACTCGGCTGTCATTATATAGAGAGAAAGCCCAGAAGATGAAAAACCCTCTTGTTTTTATTGCAATTATGATGAATTTTAATGTACAGCATGTTCACTGTAAATCAAAGAATAACATCTGAAACGGGAAGTTTATTTCAAACAAAATAAAAATGAATTTTAAAAAGACGAAAAGTATAAATGTTTAAAAATATATCTATAAGGTAAATAAAAAGAAGCCATTGGTGTTAAACTTGGCAGGATTCGGGTTTATTTACTTCCTGCGCAACCTTTATAGTCTCTCTATACACTCTCCCGCAGCACATGGAATGTGAAACAAAATACATACCGGTTCCTCTCTCTTTTTACATAGTCCCTGGAACGTGCACTGCTAAAATTGTTGAAACTGTGCCGTTTATTTATAGAAAAATAAAATAAATAAATAAATACAAACCTCTTTTTCTAAACTATAAATTCATTTGCATTATATCGCCATTACCTGCATTATGTCCCTGTGCATTTATATCTTTTTTTTTTTCTATTTGAACATAACTGAGGAAAAGGTGTGAGAGATTTAATTGACAAAAAAAAAAAGCAAAACATTTCCGGTTTATCTATCGCCAGCGTATATAGATATATAAAGCCAAAAGAGAGATAGACGATTCCGCATCGCCTGCATATTGATCCGTCCAGCCAGAGCATCAGAGCCGGTAGGGCAAAAAGCATATAGTACTATACCCAGCAGCACATATAGACAAGGAGTTGGGTGACTTAAAAAAAATAAAAAATAAAAAGGGCAGGAGGAGGGTGGGCACAGTGCCGACAATCGGGGTATATAGCGTGTGTGTGTGTGTGTAGTGTGTGCTGGAGAATGAGAACGGGAATGAAAGGAGGGAGCGCGCAATTGCGCAGGGCACACCCCGAACATCCGGCAGAGCGTGTTCCGCAGCGGATGGTGTATAGAGACTCTACTAGTATATACTAATATATATACGCGCGCATAGGACACGGGGGGCCATCCCCCTAACTAAAGGAGACGGGCAAAAATGTTTGCCCGTCAGAACATCGCAGACCGTCCGCGGCTAACGTAACAACAACAACATCGGAGCTTCACGTTTGAATTGAATACTTGTGCCACATGCCTCCTGTCGTGTGAACGTGTTTCGCCTCGCTCATCATCCATTTTAATTTTTCAATCAGTTTTTTAAATTTTGAACAACAAACAATTGAAATCGGCCGCGTAGTTTGCGAATTTTGAATTCATTTTTTTTTTCCGGTTCAAAATCTTTATTGATTTGGATTGATTTATTTATGGTTTATGTTTTGTGAACGTTCGACATTTATCGTGTGGCAAAGCCAAAAAAAAAAAAGACTTTATTGTTATTGAGTTGAGCAGCTTTTGGCTTTTGGTTTGTGTCGCCCCGGTTCTTTGATATACACACAGCACAGCGCGTTGCTGTTTTCGTCCGGTTCCGCTTCCGTGTTGTTTGCTTTTCAATCCGGATCTTCTCTGTTTCTCTCTCTCTCTGCGGTGCCGCATATCTCCGAGCTCCAGCGCGTCTCTCCATCAACTCATAAGAGGCAAGTTGTTCAACCCAAAAGTTCATCTATATATCAATTGTTTTTTTTATGTATATAATACAGTAACGTCTATATATATACCCGTTAGCCCCGAAAGCGCCCCTACACATAACCCGTATATATTCCTCATATTATGCATAACCATTTCCCCGCAAAAAACAAATGAATTTCACGAAAAAAAAATAAGAACGTTCGGGATAATGTATTGCGTATATAACTATATATATAAGGTCGGGTAGATTTAATTCGATTGGGGCATCGAAACAGCAGGCCTCTGTTTATATAATGTACCACGGGGGGATAATATAACAAATGCACATCGCTGAGTGACCCATTCTTCCAAAATTCTTTTTCTTTTTCTTTTTCTATATTATATTTCTTTCTTTGATCCGTTCGGGTAGGTTATATAGATACATACACTCTGCTGCTCTTAAGAGCTATTGGGGATGCCGGGATACTGGCAGGCCAAAAACAAATTCCCAGGGTGGGTATTAAGATCCGCTGGAGGAGAAAGAAGACACCTGTTATGCGTATATAGGTTCTAAACAAAACAAACAAACAAGAAGAAGAAGAAGAACGTAAAAAAAAAAATATGCGACTGAATGTAATCGATATATGCGTTTCATGGAAAAAGAGGTATAAACTCTTATGGAATTTTTTTCTTTTACGATTTTTCAAGTTGGCTTTTAGTTTTTAAGAGAAAAAAAGGGGGGAAGGGGAAGCGAAAACTAAAAATAACAGGCAGCAAATTGAACGGCTATATAGACGAGTGGCGTGCCACACACAAGAATGCTGTGTATATTGTTAATCGCTGACGCATTGCATATTTTTAACGCGTCCAGACACGTTCATATGGCGATGTTTGGTATGAAAGAAGTGAGAACAGAAATGGCGTGTCTGCCAATATTTTCTAAATTAGAATAGACGTCTTAATAATTATTTTTAAAAAGACCCCTTTTATTACGGTCACATCTGCGTTTATTAAGTGTTTATATGCAAATTTTTATCGATCGAAACCAATTCAAGCCCTGTTTCATTTAAGACCTGCAAATTTAAAATAATATTTAGGCTAAAATGAAATGACTGTTGTTCATGGAGGTGTATAATCAGAATTTAAGCGCGTCACGAGAGAATTAATGCGGCGGTCTGCGTGAGATATTTGGACGAGCTATTAATAGAAAGAGAGAGAGAGAGCGCAAAAACCCGGCTTTTTCCGCGTATAGAGAGAGTTTAAAGCGCGTGTTTGTTCCATACGCGTATACCGATCCTATAAATATTTGAGTGGTTCCGGCGTGTATGGTATATCAAATGTGAACGAAGTCGACGCAGACGCTGAAAGTGTTAAAAACAACATTACACACACACACACATACGTAGCCTATATACGTATATGTAGAAAAACGTTTTTTTTTTGGACTGTTAAAGAAAAATAAATAAATCAAATAAGGAAAAATCCGAATGGAAAAACTTTGCCTTTTCGTCCTGTTTGATTATTAAACACATTCGTTGTGCCGTATTTCCTTTTTTTTTTAATTTCTGGAAAGGGGAAAAAAAAACAAGTTACAATCTTCGCTTTCACGTCTTATACCTTAATCATTTGTTTTAAAAAATCGATATAAAAGTCAAATGTGTTTATTAAAAAGAAAAGACGTGATGTTCTCCAATGCCAAAGCCCAACAATATAATCATTTCTTTTTTTTTGAATAATTTTTTTTTTTCGGGATCCTTGCGTAATGAGAATGACGCGCTCTTGCTTATATTAGCACTCTTTATGTTATATAGTTGCCAACGGTTTGCGTCACCTTGGCGAATCAGCCAAGATTTTTTAACTTCCTCCTCATTCCCCCTTAATTCTGTACAAAAAAAAACATTAGTTATAGAAAGAAATATAACGAACTTATGGAATCCCGTCAAGCGCAATCGTATATTCCTTTTGCGTGTATAGATATATATACAGTATATACTATATGCTATACGGAATTACGTATAGTACAGGTCTATATATATATGTGTGTTGTGTATTACAAGGAAGAAGGTTGGGGTTAAAAAAAAAAATGCTATATATTTCACGTAACGTTGCAATCTCGCGGGTCGGCGTCCAATGTTAGGTTTCCCCTGGCGCATCGATCTCGTGCGTGCGGGACTGCTGGGCTGCTGTTGTGTGTGTGATGGCCGGTGCATGTTCCGTATATATTTCATCCTTTTGTCATCACTGTCCTTTTTAAAAAACTAAAAAAAACTGTATGTGTAAAGATAAAAGCAGAAAGATAAAATAAAATATAGAATAGAATAAACACAAGCTATAAAAGAAATGCATGCAGTTTAAACTTGTGTAGATACAACATTTAAAAATCCCGCCTTTTTTCCTTATTCTTTTTTTAAATGAAAGAAAAAGATATAAGTGGGAAGATTTAAACTTGAAATGGATACTTGCCAAGTGAGGCGATGCCAGAAAACATTTGTCTCGACTGCAGATCGCAGCAATCCACCCCCCCCCCCCCCCCCAGTTTTTTTTCCTTTTCATCTCTTTTCATCGAGTTAGCGAAAGAGTAACGGGACACCTCTGCACATACGATCTTGCCAGTTTCCAAGTGGGCTCCTCTATACATATATATGTATATATACGTGTATAAAATAAAAAGAAAAGAAAAATTAAGTTGGACACGCGGGAATAGTTACATACATACCATCCATTTTCCGCCATCTTTGCGTTTACATCTCATACGCTTATAAAAAAAAAACTGGATTCAAAATTTTTTTTTATTTCCTTCCTATATATTTTATAGTTCAGTGGCATATGGTAATTTCTTTTTAGAGCAAAAGGTGTGCCCTACTGAAGGGATATCGTTTATTTTATTTCATTTTTTTTTTAAATTCAATTGCGCGGATGGTTTGCTGCATTCGGGTTGGATATTGAACAATTGGCAACGGTGTAAAGCTGTTTTATTTTCAAATATTCAATCAAACCCGGTAGTGGGTTTCCGTAATTGGATTTCGTCTATCGGCCGTATTTTATTTTATTTTTTGTTTTGCTTGTGAAGCCGATTGTCCGTGCGTTAAGTGTTTGGGCGGTATATATGGCACATCGCATCCTGTGGATCCTGTGCTATATATACGGCCATGAAAAAAAAAACAAAGAAAAAACATGGCGCCCTGATATTGAGGAAGCGAAAAGGATTTTTTTATCCGGTTGTAAAAAAAAACAAAACACAAACGAAATCTCCGGATCGGGAATTTTATTTTCTATTTTTATTTCACGCTCACATTTACGAACCCTCTGCTGGATTCGCTTTCACACCGATATCCGTTCCTCATTGAACCAAACCAGCATAATAAAGGAAGAGAGAAATAATAATAATAATAATAAAAAAACAAGCCAGAGAAAATCATTAGATCGAAATTGCTGTGCATTGGAATTCGGGGCACGTCATCAACGCCATTCGTACATTTTATTGGAAAATGTCATAGACGCGCACCCAAAGTTAACAATCAACGCTTTTCAATTTTTGATGTTTCCCGAGTCGTGAAGTATACGCGGTTGCGTGAATAAAACAAATCGATTAATAGCCCAATTATTGTTTACGAGAGAGGGTGCGCCTCTCTAATTTACCAATCAAGGTGCGCACTTGCCGCTATAAAAAAAAAAGAAAGCGCGCGAAACCCAAAAAATTCAAAACGTTTCAAATACGCCTGATATTCAAACAGAATTTCAAAACTCAAAATCATTTCCCCCCCCCCTCCCTTCTCGTGATACACATCAAATGTCATCTAACTATCATGTTTTACATTATAGGAAGGTCCTGGACGTGTGTGTAGAGCTGCAGTGCCCCTTCGTCCGAGATAAATATACACACATCAGTTGAGCTTGATGTCTTCGCCACCCCAAAAGCCAATGACGATGGCCATGCTCTCGCACAGCAATTCGCTAATGGACGAAGACGCGGGCATCATGTCGGAGGCCGAGACGTCGGCCACGGGATTCCGGCGCGGCTCAAAGCAACGCGCATCGCTGCCGGTGGTGCGAACACCGTCAAAGACCATGGAACGCCCGTTAGGTGAGAGATTGCACCTTCCTTCTTGTTTTATTATTTTTCTTTTTTTTCAAGGACTCACCCCACATCAGTGCAGTCTCTTGTGTGTGTAACCGCCATTTTTGAAATAAAAAAAAAAACCTCACGCGGGAAAACCCTAGAGGCCGAGTATATAGAACACACACACACACACACACACACGTATATATACGTTAGATAGTTATATACATCCACGAGCACAACACACACGGCTTTATCGATTCTCACGTCCAGCGTTCATTTTTTTTTGCGTATGTGTGTGTGTGTGTGTTGGTTTGTTTATATTAAGTCGTTGTTGAACGTAATATGTTATATGGGAGTAACAAGGGCATAGAGCGTGGGGGGGTGGAAACTTTGCTCGCAAAAAGAGCTGTGTTGCCAATCCGAACAGTGTGTGTGTATTAACGTTTTGGGTTTGTTTTAAGAGCTAAGTGAGCTAATAACATGACCGTATCGTTAAGTATATCAACACACACACGTATATATGGCCTTCTACATTGTGTGTGATGCTATGGCGTAACTTGAAACCACTCGCCATCGATTCGTATCGACCTGATGCTTATTATTCTATACCCTGATGTGGCCATATATAAATAACATAGAAAGCCAATCATCTTTTATATACTTGAATCATCATTTTCTTTTGTGTACTATAGGCTACATGTAACGATGGAATTTCAGTTTCAAGATCAAACGTTATAGCTATATACGTTATAGAGTGATTACATTTGGCGGCATATACGCTTGGATGTAGACTGTACAATCATATCTGATTGATTGCCACAACCATAAAACAGAAAGGGGAAAACAAACAAGTTATGTATAAGGATTCAATGACAAGACATGACGTAACTGGGTGGGGGGGAGGGGGATGTTTTGAGAAAACTCGCTTTGTGCCGAAACATATTCTATACTATATGTATTTTAGGATGATGCGTTGTGCTGGATAACGATGCGTAGGTGGTGAAAAGTTAGGAGAATGGATGGTTAACGGGGAAATGCCAAACTTGATTGTTTTAAATTTTAAAAATTCTATCGTTACACGCGTTGAGTCCCTTTCATCTTTTATTCACCATGTTGAGCAATCGCAGAGACCTCCCCCCTCCGCCCCCAAAAAAGATATTTATTTTAATGATAGACTACATTGAATAAAACAACACGTCATTACAAGCTATAGACTATATATTTGCATATCATATTCAAGTGCTCTTTAAAATAAAATCCCGATCGATTAAGATCTCGAATTTAATGCGTGATAGGTTTGTGAGAAATAAAAAAAAAAGAAATTCAATCAATGTAATTAAATTTCGCGGCAGGATTGGTGTTCCTTCAATTCCGGCACGAGACAAAGAGGGCGTTGCTGCCGAACGAAATAACGACCCTCGACACGGTTCGCGCCCTCTTCGTCAGATCTTTCGGCCGCCAGCTCAGCATGGAATACTTTGATTCGAACAACGTTCACATCTACATACACGACCCCAATCAAGACATGTTTTACGAACTGGAAGATCTCAGGTAAGAATATAACGTTTCCTTTTGTTATTGGTACTTCATTTGCATTTGTGTAGTCTACGTACTATACATCATTGCGTTTCAAATGTTTGCCATCGATTTTTGTTGGCACACAGCCGCATTAGGATTACACATAGGCCTCTAACCCACTAATTGATTACGTCTATACACTTGTTCGGGGGGTTGTCGACTCGTCATTTGGGTGTACGAATTTTTAAATAAAAATATATTTTTTCATATTTTTTGTATTTTTTCGTATTTTTCGTATTTTTCATATTTTTCCATATTTTTTCATATTTTTTCAAAATATTTTAGATCTTTTTTAAACATGTTTTCCACGGTTTTTTTTGTTTTAAAGACACTCTATTTAAACTTAAATGGTAAAAACGTACGTTTTCTTCAGCAAATAAAGCCCAAAGCTTAAACGCACGGTAAAAAAAGAAAATCGTCGCCGGGACTTGAACTTCAGAACCCTAGATTCTCTATCCTGTCCGAATTGCCTAAGCACTATATTACTTTTGGTTAAATGTTACTCAATCAGAACTCAATTTTCTGCACAATTCTTGATTTACGGTAGGGTTCTTCTACTTTAGCTATTTCCCTTACGATAGAAACTGATCCTAAACGAGAATTTCAATACATTAAGTATGACTGTCGCATATTTTTTATTTTTTATAATTTTTATATTTTTTATATTTTTTGCATTTTTTTTGTATTTTTTGTATTTTTTGCTTAAAAATATTGGGGTGTACGAATATTTTTTTGAGTCGACAACCCCCCGCACTTGTTTAAAGAACAAACCGAAAGTTTTCCAAAAACCGGATAAAAAAGAAAGAACAAAAGAAAAAAAAGGAAGTTGCGTGTTAATTAAGAAGATTTATTCATCGAATTCAAGAAGGGATTCTCTATGTTTTATTTGCCAAAAAAAAAAAAGACTTGACACGCACTATAGACCGTAACATCTACTGGAATATTTTAATTTTTTTTTTTATTTAAAGTTCCCTGCGGCAAAAAAGGCGCCAGTGTTTAAAAATTCCGGCATATAACTTACATACATGAATAGGGCTTATTTAAAGTTGCAACATAGTATACATGAATAAAGTTGGTAATTTTGTTCGGCATACTGTGCTCAATCGTTATTTCCCTATCCCTCTTTTCTATAAACATCACACACATAGCAGCGTTCGCTTCCGGTTAGCAAAACATCAGAACGTTTCCGTGAAATCTGTGAACAACTTTGTCTGCTATGTATAGCCTAGACTAGACTATGTATATGCATATATAAATACATATATGCTGGCAGAGCGCACGATATTTCATAGAATTTTCTACAAACGATCGAGTTTTCTTTTTTTTTAGACTAAACTCTCTCTATAAAGCGCAGACATTCATCTGTGCTGTTTAATATAGAAATATTCATCAAAACAACCGAGCCACGCCCTCCTCCTTTCTTTATCGCAGAGAAGGGAGCGTTATAGATATCCAACTTTATATGATTGGACTGTATTTTATAACGAAACAATTGAAACTTTCCATATCCCGGTGAAAGAACTATATGCTCAGCCTTATGTACGTTACATAAGGCTTTTACGTTTTCACCTGTCGTTAATTGACTTATACCCAGTGAGCCTATATAATAAATAATATGTTACACGGAGCAATGGCGGGTATGTAGACTACTATATACAGCCTATATCTATACCTTTAAAAAAATCGATTCTTATTTATTTATTTATGCATACGCTTAAAAGAAAAATTGAGACGAACTGCGTTGTATGTAATAGGTTATACAGAGGAGACAGTATAATTGAGACGCCTGCGCAGGTGCAGGCTAAAGCGGAAGCCCCCTAAGGGTTATAGCGGATGTATTATATACACCGGTCGGGAATAATATGCATATTTCGGGAAGCCTTTGTCGGGCCACGATGATCCTTAGCAAAAGAAGAATTTTTTTTTTGAATTTCTTTATACATATGTATTTTTTTAAATTTCAGTCTATAGGAAGACTAACTAAGAGCATAGACAGCCATCCATTTTTTTCTTTCTCTCTTTAACAAGCTTTTCTTAATTACTATGCTCGTCGCCACTTCAACACAAACACTGTGCGCGTTAACGATGTGCTTATTAAAAAAAATAAATAAATACCAAAGATGAAGAAACAAGTGGTTTCCCCTATTAAAAAGGGCCTTTTATTTTTTATTTCTTTCGTCCCGTTTTGAATCGCAATTGAAATTTGCATATCTACCTCGTGTATAGATATACTACATGTTCAATTAGAGCGAAATGGTTGCAACGGTCGTTGGAATCGATTCGACGCTCTCCATTACGTTTGCTGTCGTCCTAGATATATAGAGCTCAATAATATATAGAAGAGCTTCTTATAGTCCAGACAGCCCTCATTGCACTATATACATATTCGGAGCTTAACGCTAAGTGGATACGCGTTTTTCGATTGTGTTTCGCCGTCGTGGGGTACATCCAGCATCCATATTTTAGACGAGCAAAGTCTGTCATGACGGACGCACAGAAACTCGTTGATGGCAGTTCAAATTGCGTTCTCTTCTGGCCATATAACCTCTGGAACGACGTGCAAAACATTTTTCTTTTTGTCATGTACTCTCGTACAGCCGCAAATGGCGAATGCCTTCGAAGATGGACGTCTATAACAAATCGTGATTCCATCGACCTTTTGTTGCGCAAAAAAAAAATAATAAAGAATAACAAACGATTTATTCTCGTTTGTGTGCGCATGACGTCGAAAAGCGAAAGCACTCGCTTGTTATTTCTAATGTAACAGACGTATAACAACAAAAAAAAACAGATTTAAAAAAAAAAAAAAAATGGCTTCTTTTTTTTTTTAAGTCGGGAAAAACCTAAGCACCGTGACATTTTGAAATGTATTCGTTGCGTGCTGCCGTCAAGAACAATATATGTACATTCGTGTCTTCTGTTTATGCAAAACATTATTTTTCGTTTTTTTATTTTTTTATTTGTGAAGTTTGACTTTGACCGAGTGGCGAAAGAGACAGTGGTTAACAACAGAAACAAAATGGCGTTTCGAATATGTCCATATATAGTTAAAGGGACAAAAAGAATTATAATTATTTTAAATCTATATATAATATTATACATGTGTTTGTTGGCATGACGACAGAGATATACGAGACCGGTCCATCCTGCGCCTCTTCGAGACTGACGAGCTGAAACAGCCATTCAACTTTCAGTCGGCCTTACCCCTTTCACTGTCTCAGATGTCCTTCCTTGACGACGCTGATCACGTCGACCTGCTGGATCAGCCGTCGGATCGATGCAATCCCCGCTTAATGATAAGCTCGCCTCTATCATCGGCTACCTGGGACGAGCTGTCCTATTTCAGCGAGCCCGAGTTCGACTCGGACTATCGACCCCAACACGTTCATAAATCAAAGGTTCATTTCATTTTATATATATACAAACGTGGTGCTGTTGCTTGCCCTTAATGATTGGTTTCTCTGTTATGTATACAAATGCCATGTGTGGACTCTCTCCGCTCTAATTCTATTTATTTATTTTTTTGAAATGATAAATGATGAATAGAACAGGACAACAAAACCAATCATTACAGGGCCCCGCAATGGCCGACAATCAATTTCATCGGTGCCTGCAGCTTACGGCTCAACATCGTCCCTCAGTCAGGCCCCAATCATGCAGAGAAATGGCCAGGTATATACGTATAACTTTTTCTTTTACATATTTTTGTATATAGTATATACTAGTACACTTTTGATATAGTTTTTGTTCTTGTATTTATATAAAGTTTTGATGCGTTCATATATGAATTGCTTTATGTATATACTGTACATAGTTCCAGGCAAGGTCTAATACGCTGCATCGGTCCTATTCTACCGCAGCGGAACATCAGACTCCGTCGCCGCTGCGAATCGATCGCAACGCCATGTCGCCTGGTGAGACGCTCTCATTTCCAAAACTTTAATTAATAGATGCGAACCTTTACGAATGAAAAAGCTTTTTTTTTTTCGAAGCAACTGGTTTTGATAGAAAAAAATATTTTGGAGGGCGAGGCAAAACAAGCTAAGCGTTAACGGCATATTAATTGTCTGTATTTTTCTGATGTTTTTTTAATAATTGAAATCTTTCACAACCGCATTTCTGATTGGTTGGCACGATATTTTTAAACGATGCGCGTTTGAGTTGGCGGGGCAATTAAAAAAGACAAAATGCCAGAATTTCATAGAGCATTTTCAAATGGAGTTCAATTTTTTTGCAAGTATAAACTGCCATAACGACACTATCGACTTAAAAAAACATCTATACAGTTACAGCGTGCAAATCCTCACGTATAAATTCAGGATTGATAAAAAGAAAAGGAAAACACAAGTACTTGTCATGCGCAGATATATCTCTCAAGCAGTTGTGTGCCATTTCTCGTTAAAATTCGTTGTCTGTGAACTTGTAGATGAAACTAGTTTCCCTTGACTGGGTTTTTGTTTTCAACTATATACAGCAAGCCCCCCCCCCCCTCCGTCTTCTTCTGTACTCAAATAAAAGAAAAGAGATTGTGATATACAACCCGGACCCCTCCCAAATCATACATCGGCAATGCAGGTAGCGCGTAAAGGTTTTTTTTTTTTTGCAAGCGAGTCTGTGCAGATTCTACGTATTGACCCTTATATCCTATACGCTGCAAGGGAGAGAGAGAGAGAGAGAGCTTTGAAGTGTCCATTATTATCTACCTCACGGATTGTGACTTCTTTTGCTTATATAGGAAAGCACGGACAAATCTTGAAATAACGAGACACACATAATATGATAAGAGCTCTAAAGAAATACGTGCTAACACGCGTTTCCTGCAGAAAAGCCCGGCAATCAATCAGATCTTGTCTCGAGTATAATCTTGGAACATATATACTACGCTTTAGTGTGCTGTAACACAACAAAAGCAGTACCCTGAGTTGAAGTACTGGAACGCAGCATTTCGAGTGTGTGCAGCTTTGACGTAGATTTGAATAAAAACGTGCAATTTAATTAACATATCTGAGAGCAATCAGACACGACGTACCTAATTATATCTGAGTGTCGTTCGTTTCGATTTGATCTTCTATATAGCGAAAATTTAGAAGAATAAAAATTAAAGTTACATTTCTGTTTTTGAAATATACAGTGATGGATTACGCGGCCAACGTGAACAACGATCAAGCGGGCAGATGGAAAGAGCACGGAGTCGAGGTGTGCACGGCTTCTTTCCTTGCCCGCCGCAGGCGTTACCACCGCAAGTGCCACCGCGTCCGCCCGAACGATCGTTCCACAATTACGGCACTTCGTCGAACAACCTCAAACCGAATTACGGCGTACCATCTTCTTCGGTGACTCTCGCAAGGTATAGACTATATAATATATGTCATGTTGTTCACGTCCATCATTAATCTCGCATTCATTCACGTTCGAGTATATATTTAATATAACGTGTACATAGTGTACATCAATAAACCAATTGATTTTTGGGCCGGGCCTCATGTGCTGGAAGATGGGGTCCATCCCTCCCTTCTATACACGCTTTTAACCGAATATATAGATTGCAAATAGCTGAGGCGGATAAAAGTTTGGTATAAAAAAATAAATTAGATTTGTATAGACCCTGTGACCTTTATAGGAAATTTACGGTTTCCCGGACAGTTGCAATAGCGCCATTCATGTTAATTCGAGGAATTCAAGAAGCAAACTTAGATAATTCAAAATCGATATGTACGTTTAAAAAAAAAGGGATTTTTTTTTATTAGCCTTAAAATTAAGTAAGGACAAAGAGATGTACCTTTCGGACACATTGGCGTCGAAAGAGAATGTATTGACACAGTATAGAGATATTTGAAATATGCTGTCTGTTCAAATAGAAAGGGAAAAAATGTCCTTATGTGTGTTAGGTTTTAACACTGTCCAGGAATATACGGCGTTGGAACGCGCATGTGTGTGGGATCGATAATTTCACGTCCGGCTTCAAACTCTATGTCACCTGTGTCTTATTCTTGTACAACGGCAAAAAATAAGGAAACCTTTTATTCGACTTTGACCAGTGGAATTCAATTTGAACTATGTGTATGGGACTGCATACATATGGAGCTTGAAATGAGATTACGCAATCGATGTTTTGCGTTCATGTTGCGAAATACTTTCAACTTTGTCTTTTGTTATCAAAAGCCACAGACATGTACGTCTAAATAGATTTCTGCGATACATTTTTTAAAAAAAAATATATTCTGCAATTCATGAGTTTTAACAAGTCGTAAAGCTCGTGTGTTACATTGCGCATCGCCGTTAGGCTAACAAGCGATTTCTCACGTGCCATGTTCCCACGTCTTTATTTAAATGTCGAGGTCGTTTAACGTTCTTTTTCCCGTACTTCATGATAATTCATGTGTTATGTATAGACTATACTACTCATAACCTTAATGCAATTTATTTCGGATGATGTTCCATAGCAACGCGATCGTTGGCCCCGCACTGAGCCGGTCGCCCGTCTTTGGCAACGGCTTCGGTGACATTCGCAATTCACAGTCGTCACTCTTCCAGGGCAATGCGGCTGATCCGAATCTAGTGGACGAACAGACCAGGTGAACACAAAAATATACAGCCAACATTTTTTCAATTTTTATTTGAAAGCAAAAAGATAAAAGGGAATCAGGACGATATATATAACCGCGTCATTGATCTTTTGATGTGCTTCTTTCAAAAAGGATACGCATGGAACAGGTGGAACGGAAATTGGCAAGCCTTACGGGCTTGGTTCAGACTGCGTTGACCAGCGCTGTCGGAGTTCACGTCCAGTTGCCTGACGACGATCTGAATGGCGACACGAACAACGCCGTTCTTCGCATTCCTCCACCAGATCCAGGTAGATATAGACCTATAGGAATAATACATTTGTATTTAATTTTTGCGTGGTGTAATACAGAGATCAATGTCCGTAGTTGAAGTCTGAAGACATGATGTGAATATGTTGGGGGAGGGGGGCGGACAAAAGCGAAATATTTCGCATTGCGCATGATATTTAAAAATTCTAACGTGAAATTGTTTAACAAATATTTGATATAGACGTAGGTTCTTCTCACCATCTAACTGTCAAAACCCCCAGGCTGGGACTAGGAAAATGTAAAGGTATGATATACCCTTTTTTATCACAAGTCTTCCTCATCAGCCTTCAGTGTATTGCCCTAAAAAAAAATTACCATATATAGTTGTACACATGTAGGTCCCTTATTCCATTGTATTACGTCCTATAGCATCGAGTGCTGTATTTTATAGTACAAAGTGAGGTATACCACACCAGAGTCTAAAAATCTATGCCCACCATTTTATGAAATTCTTTGGGGATCCATTATCTAAATAAAAATTTCTTTCTGGATAGTTGTGGGATGGATTTTAAAAAAAAATCCAACTTTTGATGTTGAAATAACTGCACCACAAGAGACACGTACCATTCCATAATTGCTCCCTTCTCTCAAACGAGTTAGTGTTTTAGCTATCCCGGGGCCACTGACGCTATACCTACACTCGTCCAGCTTGTTATATTCTTGTATGGTAGGTAAATAGAGTATAGGCTAGGTTAAAAAAATATATCATAACGTGCGATGATTGACATACGAATGAGTGAATGTTGTATTGTTCTAACTATATTCATACCTGATGATTTCTTGTGAACTCTATATATAGACAAATGCGTGTCGTTTGAGAAGTCAGTGTCTTTCTGCGACGACCCTATCGAGTTGCATGAGGGCAAACATTCGCCGCAGCCCACAGGTATTTATGTAGTTCCTCGTATGTTAACTTCTTTGTCTATAACGTATATATTTTTAGTTTCAAACTGTTTTTCACTATAGTTAAACGGCTGTCATTTTCAAACAGCACGATTAGTATGAAAGAACACGGACATTTCGAGGAACCGCTTGCGTTAGTGCTATACTTGTCATCTGATTGGACGATTGTAAATAACTTAACGACATGGCAGCGGCTTGTCCGTGTTTTAGTTGTAATCCTACTTTCGCAACGCAACATTAATAAATGATTTTCCCCGCAAAGAGCCCCCCCCCCCCCCCGGCAGAGACAAGACGACTTTAGCGCTCAGCATCTTAGCAAAAAAAAAAGAAGAACCCCAAAGACTCGTCAGTCGTCACTTTAATGTCACGTAAACTTTTCGTGACATTTTCTCTTATCGATCCGCAGTCTACTGAAAGCACAGACTTAAAAAAAAAGGGGGGGAGGGGTAGCTGAACGTATGGATAGTTGCTATAGAGCAACACACAGTTTTATTAGTCGGCTCAACCCGTCTTGCTGCCCTTTTTCAGAAATAATAATTCAGGATTTATATTCGTTTCTAAAAGACTTTCAAATATTTTTATTCATTTTGATCGTCCTTGATGTCAGAGTGGGCGCAGTGTTCGCTTTATATTCACGTATATAGTCTTACGTTTGTGGATTTAAATTCGTTTTCATTTTAAGGTATCAGCAATCGTATATAGATTTAGTGAGTGTAAGAGAAAGAGTTCACTCACTTATGTCAACAAATGAAGAAGGTAGGGCGTTGCTGGGCTAAGAGGCCGGAATGGCTTCAGTGGGGAGGCACTTCCTGTGGAAATGCATGCCAAATCAATGGAATGATTTTCCTTACATTGTTTTCCAGAGAAATTCTATAGGAGAATAAAGTATGCACCTCGTTTATTAGAATGTTTGCTATATGCAAACGTGCTGTGTGCAACTGTACTCTGGCTGTGTGTTAACCGTTTGTTGTGATTGATTGCCATTTAGAAAGTAAGCCAACTAAGCCAGCCATCAAGTCGTCCACTTTACCGCGAGCTTCTTCCCAAGGTACATCAAAGATAAGAGCTCTGCAATCAAAATCTTATATACTCGAACATTTAATCAAAGTTCTCTGCCTTTGTTTTTGTTTGATTGTTTTTTTTTGCTTACCTATACGACAGTGTCGGTCTACAAAGGAGATTCAGGTATACCCCCCATATTCGTATTGTATAGATTTTAAAAAAGAAAGGGGATTGCAAAATATTTTAATTACATCAACGCACAGATTGGCTGGGCAGCGTGGAGACGTACACTCAATTGCGACTGTTGCAGAAGAACGCGAAGGAGCTGCGATCGGAGATGCGAAGTCTGCGTCGATTGAGCCAGGCCCAGCTGTCAGCCGTGAAGGAGGCCGTTAAAGATACCATACAGATCATGAAAAAGACGTTCTTAGAAAATAGTGACGTCATCACCAACGCCCTGTGCGAGGCTGAATCGTCCAGCATCGAAACAAAGCTGAGGAACGTGCACCGACAGGAAAGCGTTTATCAAAACGAAATGAAACAACTCGAGGCGGACTTGAGGTACAATTACGAACGTCTGACTCTTCGACACTATGGAGACTGCATAATCAAGCAGATTATTCATTTTTTGTTTTGTTTTTGTTCGTTCAGTGAATTGGAAACGTCGGTTGAAAACTTACGAAGTCACGTCATCAACAAGAAGACCAGAGTCAGCATGGCTGACGTGGAAAAGCTGGCCAACTTACTCAGCCGATCCAGGTGATTGTGGTTGTTGATGTTTTCTATAAATAATATGTCTGTATACATGACGCATGGCATTTTGATTGATTTTTCTTGTGGTTGTTTTACAGCAAATCGGTCGACCAATTAAAAACTCAATTTCCTGCCTTGGAAGAGTCCATCAAATGCGCTCTAACTTATCAATCGGAACAACAAGCTGGTGATGCTCAGTAAGTGCCAATCTTACTATACAGTTCAACGAAAGATTAGTTAATTAAAAATCAGCAGCAGTACATGATCATGAACGAGTGAACGCATGTACCGAGAATCGTGCATCGGATTTCGTACAGTAGTTGCACAAGAACAAAGACCTTATCCATTGTTTAACATGAATCCGACGAAAGGCAAACTCACCGTAAATTACATTCCCCTCTTTACAAGCAAGACTGGCACGCATTTCGTCTCGTTAGTTAAAAGCTTCTAATTATTCAGAAAAATTGAATTATCGTGTTTCTAAACCTATACGATTCGTGAGCAAATGATGATTTGACAGTATATCTTTGTCACGTTGCTGTTATTCTTATATTTCAATAGATTTCTCAAAGAGACGCCCAATAAGCTGGAGAGTACCCTCGGACGCTGCAAGAAGTTAACGAGTACTTTAGTTACATTGAGAAGGTAAGAAGAATACGTGATAATGTCATCCCATTTCCCTAGTCTTGTTAAGAGCTCTTCTTCTGTTTAGTATTTACATTTGCATATGATTCATAGAATTGTTTCGTAAGATTTAAATTAAAATTAAGCTTGAACTATTTGATATTCTACAAGGTTGGCATCGGTGCAAGAACAACGACAACCGCAGAACTCAGAAAAATCGTCTGCACCGAAGAGGTATTGTATTTTCCAGTGAAACGTCAGACACCAACAGTTCTGAGAAAATAACAGTTTTGATTTCAACCAGCAATTACACACCGTCTGTGACAGTTGATCCGCCCTCCAGTCTGATCCACAATCCCCCGCAACAGGTAAAAGCTTGCATTTGACAAATAATCGATCGCCAATCGTACATACACCGACTATCAAACTTATCGCTGGCTCAGTGAACGTTTTGAACTGTCATCTGTGGCTGTTTCTTATTTTTTTTTTCGTGTGTGGGTGACATCACCTGTTGGGATGAAGTACAAATGTGGTTGATTCTTTCTAGATTTGTAGTGGGTAGATATATATCTAGGCATTCTGTGTTCTGCTCCAAATTGATCGTTTGATTTAGAAGCTGAAACTGATTATAGAATTAGAACTATATACTCTAAATCATGCTCGTTATGTGTTTAGCGTCGTAAAAAATCCTAAAGCTTGCTCTAGTATCGAAATGCAGTCGTCCTAGTGTGATGTGAATGATATGCCTAGCCAGCTTGTCTTCCAGGTACAGAACAACACCAACAAAAAGCCGTGGAATGGTTTGGCTTCTTTGCACGTTAAGATAAAGAGGTGCAAGTCAATCAAAATAGTTGAACCACTGTGTTGCCTAGTTCAGCATTTCCAGGAGCAAGAAAAAACCATGACGAGAAGTTTGGCAAAAGAGAATTAAGTGATTTTTTCTAAATTTTGTATTAAATGAATCAAATCTTTATAGCTGGAAAATGGTTGGTTCGAAACAAAAGAGTGTCGTACGTTAAACGTCTAATTACTGGTTTCCTTTATGGATTCGGATCAGGGTTCGTTTTCAACGGTATAGAACTCTATTGAATATCGTTAAAACAATGGCCGTCACGTTGCACTCTCACGTAGATACCAGCACGGTAGATGGTGCAGTTGCACGTTTATACATCTATGGCTTCCTGCGACAATTTCTTAGAAACTATGCACACACAAAGTCGAATTCGCAGAAAGGGAACATTGAAAAGCTGATTCCCAATTTGAATGAATAATTAGAAGTTATAGCTCCTAATATTCGCAGCACATGAAAGATGAATTCATTTTCGTTCAGACTTTAAAAGACTACATAATTCGTTTTATGTTCTGTAACATAGTTTTTTTTTTTAAAGATTGGGGAGCACAGCACTTTCTTTTATATTTCACTTGGCAGTTTGAGCACTCGGTTTTACATGACTAGGGTTTTGTTGATGTGTCAATTGATGTTTTGACTTCCTTCCCTATGTCTCTCTCTCTCGTTCACTAGCGAAACAGAAAGCAGTGGATGTCAAGCTCGCACTTCCGTGAGACCGTCAGCGTTACTACTGCCGAGTAAAGAAAACTATACCATAATCTATTTCAGTGTTCTTATACGCATCTGAAATTCTTTTTATATTTATCTCTCTCTCTCTCTCTTTTACGTCGATATTCTTCCATTTTTATTTTCTTTTTTTTTAATTTGGGAGTGTTACATTGCCCTTTACACATTCCTTTTGTATATATACTTATGTGTAAATAATCGCTTATTATACGTGAGCGTTTACACGTCGTATATCCCCAAACGATCTTCAGACAATCTGTGCATTTGTTCAAAGCGTTGTTCATTTTTTTTTGGACTTAATGCAGCAGCTCCCCTCCCCCCGCAGTTGATGCCATCTTGATGTATTTCAATTTATTACCCTGATCGTTATTTTTAAAACCCAGTATTTGATTTATGCACATAAAAAAAAATACCACCAGGATTTTTCGTTTTCAATATTCAAAAGGATGTAGAATCACGTTCCTTTAAAGAGACGTGCATGCTGATCAAGACATTTTCAAAATATCAATACGGATTTAGAATTATTTGAAAATGATTATGTGTCTATCTATAGACATTCAGAGTATCGGTTCATGGTCATTCCTCGGTACTCTTTACTATCAACCTCAACTTACCCCCCCCCCCTTACTTTTTTTTTTTTTTAATTCGTTCTTTTCAGATTTTTACACGTCGGAACGCCCAATACCTATATATATATACCAAAATCCCTTGGTTTTACTCTAAGGGGATTTTGCGTTCCCCTTCTCCGGATATAGATTTATTTTTATTACGGTTGTTTGGCTTTTACCGATCTTTTTTTTGAACGGGCACAGCATGTCGGTCCTTTTCTTCGCATGTTATCTATCCCTGCGTTTCTTTATCGACGATTTGCTTGTGTTCGTGCATACCATTTTGTCCTTCTACTACACTCTAGTCGTTTTTATTTTTATTGCTACGCTTTTGCATCGACTCTTTAAGTGTTAGAATGTTCTAAAAAAAAAAATTTGATGTCTTTTCGCATCCGTTGAAACTCGTTGCTCGAATAGAACTTCTACCGTCTTATTTTGTTTGTTTTTATTATCTATTTCAGGGAAACGCGTTGTACGAAAACGCTGAGCAATCCGACTGCAACCATGCCTTTGCTGCTGCACACGAGCTACATCCAGCCGATGGTGCCGACGTCGCCGAGCCTCGGCTCGTCGACAGCCCCAGCCGGAATGGCTCTCGGCCCGTTCACCAGCGTGGTGATCAATCGCAACGAACAGAGCCACGATCTTCCAACGCACTCGACACTCTACTAGACGAATTGAAGCACTATTCGGAGACCAACAGACCTGTAAGATCCATTCAAATCATCAAGTTCTTTTTTTTTTTCATTTTTAAAGAAAACCAAAAATTATATTGAAACAGGATACGGAAGTGTCGCCGATATTCAATGCCAAATCCGGATCTGCGCAACGAGCACAACCGCCTCTTCCAGCGGCCCAACCCATTTTGTTATCGAATTTATCTACGTCAAAGCCCTATGCTGAATCTGCCGTCGATAGCGTGGTCTCTAACGCTGTTGGCGGCGCGGCAACAGCAGTCGGCCGTCGCAGAGCGCCACCTCCACCTCCGCCGCGGACATCGTCTCGATCACCCCTCGCATCGCCTCTCCGAAGCCATCAGCCGAATTTGCAAGCGCGTCCTCTGCCTAATTTGCCTTCGACGGCAGAGACGCTTCATCATCGTTTCGCTATGCCTTTGGTCATGAAAGTGGCACCCGTGTCGCCTCAATCTGCGCTGGCTTCTAATTGCCATCAGCCGCGAACCACTCCACCCACTTCAAACGACTCCGCACGAGCGCTCGGTGTCGCCAACGACACGAGGAAAATCAATAGCGCTAGGATATTCATGTCAGCGCCAAATAACAGCGAGCAACTGGTTGGCGCTCAAGATGGCCAACCACTGCGTCCCGGTAGCGCATCGTCCGCTAATTTCATCGGTTCCAGACGAACGAGTCAAGTTGATAGCAACGGTAAGATGCCTTAATTTCTCCGCCCTTTTTTTATGAATAAATGGAATGGGATCAATTTCTGTTTGACAGTGATGGCCGCTGTTATTGAAAGTGGGATAACGGCGTCGGGTTCTCCTAAACGGGATCATCTGGAATCGCGGCATCAAGAACTGTTGAAAACGCAGAAACACTTGCAAGAGCAATACGATCGATTGCAGAGGATTCACGGCACTCAGTTGCTACCTGTTGCTGCCCTCGGTGGTGAAGCTGCACAGCAGTGTCCAGCATTAGTGGTGGCTGATCAAGCCACTAACGTACCCGATCGTCGATCTAATGCCCCGTCGGCGGGAACCCGTGATTGCGCAGCGGGTCAGAACGATCATCCGCCAAGCGTTGAGAATCAAGAGGCGGAAAAGGCCGGCCCCGCTAATGGGATTAGCAGCAATGACAGCCAATCGTCGGGCCATTCGAGTGACAACATCGAGCAATCAGCATTGCCGGCGATGAATACCGATGGCGACAAAAGTAGGGAATCCATTTTCATTTCACTTTTACTAGAGAACGCCCACGAAACCGACATTTTATGATGCAACAGACTTGACACGATAATGAAGTATACATCAAAGTAAAAAAGATAGAAGCAGACAGAAAAACAAAAATCAATAGAACTTTGCTCACTTTTCTTTTTTTTTTCTTGAATTTTTTTTAAACACATTTTTAACGAACGCTGCACTGAACTGCCATTCATCTTGCGCGGTGGGCCACCGAAGGGCAATTGTCAATCAAATGTAATGATTTTTAATATGTTACCCTATTTTCTTATTTAAAAAGAAAATAAAAAAGGCTGCTCCGCTCTTCCCTTCGATGTCCTACCGCTTTTGGATTAACTGTGATGCGTTTTGCATTATGTGTGTTTTGTTAGGTCCCCTGTCCTCGATTCAGTTAGTGTGTAGCCACGGGTGATTTGAATAATTCAGAAAGGAGGGGAAAAAAATTAGCTTTTACAATGCTTTTCTTTTAAGAGATGATGCTTTCAATACCAATTTTGTACTTTGCACTTGCAGTCGAAGAGACCAACCATTTGTTTTTCAAATGCGTCGCATGGCAGTGTTGGTCTTTTTAAAACAATCTTATACACACTCACCCATTTTTCGAAACAAGTTATACAATTTTTTTTTTAATTCTCAAATTTTATTCAAACATTTCTGTCTTGGGCTCATCGAATTTCACTTGTTTAAAAGAAAGGAATAAACTGTATAAATTATACGTCGAAACTGAATTCTTTGAAAGAGATTATTGTGTTTCTTTCGGATTTATTTGTGTGCTAGATCTTCCATTTCCTGATTGATCCGTTCGTTTCAAGATTGATTTGATTCTCAGTAAATCGCAGGAAAATCGGACTGCTGCTGGAGATGTCAACTGACTATTGTTGTTCTACATCACAAAATAATGTATTTATGGTGAGCTAAAAAGGGCCAGTAGAATATGATAAGAAATCTACGTTAATCACTTTAAGGTCATGCTTTTGAATGTTCAGAACTGTCAGGATGGACCGGATTGTATACGAACATATAGTACCACCTATTGATCCGACGTACTGTAGCTACGTGGGCTATCGTAACATTAGCTGGTAGCTCTTCCCACAATTAAGTCTTCCAAGGAAACGCTTTTTAAAATCTAAGTATTTTTTTAATTAAACGCGGAAGCACTTAAACCATGTTTTATTTACAAAACTAACTCTGGCTGACGGGAAAACGAATTTGTTATCCGGAATTATACACCATTTTATGTTGGGCATAGTTTTGAATCTTATTTTCATAATTCTGCGGCTTATTTTTCAGTCCGGGTAAGGCAGGTACTAGTCTCCTGTCTAGAGCTCAATAGTAAGTAGGGCACTAATGGCTCGGCCACGGTGCAATAGTTAGCTGTGGTTTAAAACTAACATAAAAAAAGTATGATCTAGTGAAAGAATGCTGTGTCGCGCCAGTATCTTCCGTTGTTTACGGGTCAAGGTCAACCCGAATTCGCAGCAGGGCCGAGCGCTACCCCTGTCACTGTCACTGTCAACTAGCGAAGCAGTTGCAGTCAGCAGCTGGATTGGACGGCTGGATGCAAAGAGAAATCCTGTTACATACGAAAAGCACTTTATCCAATGCACTATTTTCCCAATACATATTTAATGACGGAATCCTTGGTAGCTACTGATGAACACCGTTTTACCCACTTTTTTAGAGTCAATTAGTTAACTCGCAGGGTCGCAGTTGACCGTTTATTTTGCCAAGAAATAGCTAACTAGTATTTCCATCTAGCGGTCACAATAGACATTCAAAGAAGGGATTATCGAAGAGCAGACCGCACCTTAAAAAAAGCGGAGTCGACTACATATCGAATTCTTCGCGTGATTGTTGGGCCGATTCCGATTTCGATTACCACTGTCTGTGTTGTGTAGTCAATTTCGACATTGGATATGGACAATTGGACATAGTCATTTGAACTTGGAAGCGGACGCAAGTGTGATCCTCGACGTGGTGTTGCACGCCAGGAGACCCGCAGGTAAGTGTATTGATATAATGTTAGGCAATTAGTCATGTCATAATGTCACCCTTTGCTCACAGACTGGTCAGTTTAAGATACAGGTGCACACGTACAGTGGTAGCTGGTGGTAGTGCTTGGGAGCCTCAAGAGGGAACTGCAGAACATAGTCGTAAAGGTAAAAGCGTAAAAGTCATAGAAGTTTTCTTGTTTTTGTTTCACATGTTTCATTGTAATTTAATTTGGTGTTGTTTATGCAGTATGGTGTCCTTTAACAATCTGGCATGTCCAACCGTGAAATGAGTCACTTGTGACAGAGACAAACAATTAATGGGGCAATTGCATTTTGAATATTGCAATTTTCTAAGGTCGCGCCTATTGCCCTTCAACTTTTGAGGGGCAATAGACGGAAAAATGGATGTTGGTTACAGCTTTTCTCAAGAATAAGGGATTGGTTAAACAGCATATTGATTTCTTCAAGGCATCAAGAAAATTGTTCAATCAAATGAAAAGATTGTGACTAGTTAGCCATGCTGATTACCAAACATTCTAGTGATTCTACTTAAAGTACTTGGATATTCTCTCTCTATTCACTCTTGGATATTCATCTTTCAGATAAGTCAATTTTAGGTGATCGTGATTCAAGAACAAATGTCAAAAAACCACATGGTTGTTGAGCAGTATAGAAAAGGAAACATGTCATGTCAAGTAACGAGCAGCACACATAGAACGAAAATGTGCACTATTGTGACCATGAACAAAGGAAAATACTATTTGAAGCAAAATAGTTTTCAGAATGTAATGTTATGATGTGTTGCTCTTAAAAGCTTAGACTGACATTTATTTCCTTCAAACACTTCAAGGATATCCCTGTTATCATAGTTTTTAAAGATATTGGGATTTTGGCTGAACAAGAAAGAGTCCAGATGATTGGTCCAGATGATCGTGTAATGACAGCAATGTGCCTTCTTTAGAAGAATGTGTGCGCCCATCCATCTTGACTCAACAACAAGCACTTAAGTATCTAATATATCTTCAGACTATTCAATATTTATTCACATAATAACATTTCACATTGTCCAGTGCAGACATTTGGGCAACAAACTGCGTCGATTTTTTGGTGGTAAAAAAAAACGCCAGTTGAAGAAGCTAAAGAGATGCTTGCCACCGACGTTTTAGCGCACGTTCCGGTAAGTTTTAATTCTTTGTAGATGCGTAGTGTCTTAATTATAACTTTTGTACAAATAACTTTAATCGAATTTTTCGAAATTTTTTCGAATTAAAAGCAATAGCGGACAAGAACATTCCCAAGGTTAAGGCGGCCCAGTTTGATGCAATCAAACACATCACAACTGATCATATAACTTTGGATTTAGAAAATGCCATTGCCACTATATTACTCAAATTTCTCTTGGTTTGCTATTCGAAATCCGTAGCTTTGTTGTTTTTCTTAGGGAAATTGAACGATCAAACGCTTCCGAATGGAAAGACAAGGCGTCACACAAATGCTCTGCCGCCTGTTGCACATCTCTAGACTTGGGATGATGACTCCGGTAAATTCCCAATTCGAGAAGACACGTTAGGTGTCTGGGCCCCGTTCTCTTCAACCTTCTCAATGGGGTGAAAATACCATCCCCTTTGTCATAAAATGTTCTAGTTCTTCCTAATTTATTTCTATATGTTGAATTTTTAAAAATAGGTATGTTGTGTCCGTTATTTACACCTGAAGGAGCGTAAAAACTATTAGCCTAATCATGAGGCAAATGTTATTCTTTGTTATTGTTTGTTGGCATCGTTTAGGGATGTGGTCTGGTAAAAAATCTCGCACTGATGACTCGTATCACCACGGAGGCAGAGGAAGAACCCATCATCCGGATTGCACAGAACATGGGAGTTGAAGATATTAATCTATTCAGTGGCGAAGAGATCAGCGACCCGAATATGTGCACTGTGTTCCCCAACGGTTCGTTTAATTTACATGTTTGTCTCGTAAATTACGGTGGTGTTCACTGCATTATCTATTCGTATTTTAGGCAATATCCTGGGACTCGTGAAAGATTATCAACGCTTGCTCCGGTATTTCAAATTGGCTCGTCGCCATGGCCACATCATCACCTTCGTTTCCTTTTATCCGCATTTTTTAACAAGAGCGGTTTACATCAGCTGCGATGATGATCGTCTATGCCGGTATAATCTAGAATCCTAAGTTACCACTTATTTTCCTTAGTTTTCTCTAACCGTAGACCATATATAATCGGCCAAAATGGAAAACCAGCTTTAATAGAAAGACATATGTAAGAACTGGCAGATGGCTTTCGGACATTTGAGGACTTCATTCACGACGGGCTGATAGAATATTTGGATGTGAGTGAAGAGAATGATAGCAACATTGCCGTCAACGAGTCGCATATCATCGAATAGACGACTCATCTCGAAATTGAGCCATTTACTTTGCTTGGCGTCTGTGCAGGATTGATTCCGTATCCTCATCATAACCAAAGTCCACGAAATACTTACCAGTGCGCCATGGGCAAGCAAGCGACCATCGCGTGCAACCAACGAAATCGAATTGATTCGCTCCTCTACAACCTGGTTTACCCACATAAACCAATGGTTAAGACACGCACCATCGAGCTCATCAATTTCGAAAATATTCCCGCTTGCCAAAACGCTATGGTCTCGGTGATGAACTTCTCTAGATTCGATATCGAAGATGCTACTGTTTTAAATAAAGCCTCTTTGGATCGAGGTAACATGAAATTTTAGCTTTTTCTTTTACCGCCACAATTTTTTCAAATATTTTCTTAAGGTTATGGGCGGTGTTTGGTGAGAATGCGAAATGTGTGTTGAAGCGTTATAACAATCAAAGTTCAGACCGTGTTAATGGACCTATGGTTGATCCAACAACTAAGAAACCGACATGGAAACATGAAATTATTGACATGGATGGATTTACTTGTGTGGGCCAACCTGTTCAACCGAAACAGGTATTTAAATCGATAAAAATTGGTATTTGCCATTGGTTCTAATCTATTTATTTGATGAAAGGTAGTAATCAATAAAATTATTCCAACCGTTCCCGTGGTTACTATTGCACCAGGAGCATCGGAAGCACCAGCTGCGGTCCCAATGCCAGAATATCGCAATGTGCCCATCACGTAAGCTCGTTCAGACTTGCAGGCTAAGCTTTTTAGAATTTATTGTTTAATTCTAATTTAGATACAAAGGTCTGATTCCTTCTTATGTTGAGAAAGTTATGTTTTTTCTAATGCCGAAGAGGCAAACATAATTATAATCCAATTGTGGCAGACCCGGCGACCTGAAATCGGCGACAAGTTTAGCAGTCGACATGGTCAAAAAGGAGTCACCGGTTATTATTGTCTTTTGTTGTGTGATTCCCATGGACCTTTTTTAACCCCCAATTTTCTTTACTGTAGCACTTGTTGCAGAACAGGAAGACTTACCCTTCACAGAGCTTGGAATTTGTCCTGATGTAAGCAAGAATCCCCACGGATTTCCATCTCGCATGACAGTCGGAAAACTGATTGAACTTTTGGCTGGAAAAGCCGGGCTCATGGAAGGAAAATTTCACTACGGCACTGCGTTTGGCGGATCAAAGGTGCGAATTTAATATTTCATTTGGAATTTTGTTATGTCAAAGTTTTATTACAGGTCCAAGATGTCAGTGAAGAATTGATCAAACATGGGTACAATAATCAAGGCAAAGAGCGTTTCTGGAACAACGGGGGAGCAGGTTACGGCTAACATTTATTTTGGGCCTGTACTCAAGCACTTTTCTTGCTCAGCACCAGTTTGTTTGTTATCCGGATGTAACAACAGAAAAGTCAATGTTGGCATTTCACGTATTTGAAGAAGTAGCTAACCATGGGAAGAAATCAGCATGGTAAATGTTGGAGCGGATTAGCACTAAAGTAGAAGGGCGCAGACAATAGCTGGCTGGAACTGAAAGCTCATTGTTTTTGTAATTCAGCAAACTAACATTTTGTGGTTATAAATTGCACCACGAGATGGCGCTGTTGTCAGTCTGTACTGAGATTGCTGTATAGTACGTGTCCCTGAAATCTGTGTGTGAATATTTGTTAACTGTACAATTCAATGGAAAATTCGATATAAACCGATGATGTGCTACCTACTTTTAGTGTTTTCAATCTAAAATGTGTTATTCAAGTGGAGAACATCCAATGGATTATTTTTGGTGCAACGGCTAAACCTTCTGATCAGCTAGGTCAGCTGCTAAGTTGTAAAAAACTATTCACAACCTACTACATTCAATCAAGCTATTCTGTTACCAAATGGAGAGGTATTAGTTTTATATTTTGCCAATCAAAATCCAATTGCAAAGGATGCTGCAGAGGGTGTTGGCCCTGAAGGATTTGACAAGTGCCTGTATGTTGTGGTTGCAACCACTAACTATCACCATTTCAGCAATCTTCTCATCATTTCTGCTTAATGCATCATGTGGCAAAGAGTGTTTGAGTTCTGGAACAACGGGGTAGCAACTAACAGCTTACATTTATTTTGGACCTGTACTCAAGCGAACCGAGATCTTATTACGACAGTGAATGGATTTCATTTACTTTTAAAATTTGTAGGTTTACTATCAAAAGCTGAAGCACATGATGATGGATAAGATGCAAGCATGCGCGTTCACGTGGACCTCGAACTGTCTTGACACAACAACCCACAGAAGGTCGCGCCCGCTATCATGCCGCGATGGAGGTCTTCGTCTTGGTGAAATGGAACGCGATTGCCTGATCGCATACGGATCTAGGTTCGCTTAAAATTGGCAATAAATATTATTCAGATTTTTCTGATCGAATTATTATTTGCAGCATGCTAATCTTGGAACGATTGATGATGTCGAGTGATGCGTAATGGATATTTATAATACAGCCGATGCAGCCGAGATCGTAAACAGTAGAAGATCCGCTAAATTTGACCGCGGTTTTGCAAGCTGATCATCCCGATAAAAACGAAAGTAACGCTCGAATAGGATACCTTCGAAAGTCTTATTTGTCATCATGAAACGGATTCACGATTCTTGCACAGGAGCTTTTCTAAACCTTGTCCGTGTTCTGTTAAGGCAACAGCCACCAGCCCACCACCCAGGAAAGGCGTCTTCAGGAGTGAAACAAAAGAGTTCAAATTCGGCACTACATATCGTGAGTCAATCATCAACGACATCTTTTGTACTCAATTACATGCTACTGTCTAGCCCCATGCAGTCAGTGAGTGTGAAATTGTGAATTTGTGACTGATGTGAGTGTAACCACGATGGAGGATGTGTGACTGTGAGATGGAGGAGTGCTCGTGCTGAAGCCAAGGTGCTGAACTGCTGAAGCTGTAAATAACTAACGGTAATATTTCATTTCTCTATTCAAGTAGTTGTAGATTTTTATCTTCTACCACGATTTTAAAATATCGGTCTATGGTATGCAAGATGAAACTTCCTTTAGAACACTTTCTACTCAGGTGTACCATGCTTGTTTCAATGTCTTCAGTTAACCCTTGGAATCCTTGAATTAATCAGTCACACCTACATCTGGCTTTATGTTTTCAGATTACGAAAAATATACCAAAGAGGAGTTAATTTTGCCTTAGCCCACCCAATTCAAGAAATTTTAATCTTGCCCCAAAATAGCAAAGGCAAAAGAAAATAAGTCCCAATTAGGCCTCAACTCCCTTAAGTGAAACAGTTGAAGAATACATTGTTGCGAAAATTCTTGACTAAAGGTTGGTTTGGAAATTGTTTCTATCCTTCATTACATTAATATAAATGGGTGGCCTTGTGATTATAATTTCATCTTAATATCATTTTAGGGAGAAGAATGGTGAAGTTAAGTATTTTCTTAAATGGGAAGTCTTTTCAGATGATGACAATTTTTGGGAACCAAAGAGAAACTTGGATTGCTACGATTTGATTGCAGTGTTTTTTAAAGCAAAAGGTAAGAGGAGGGAAAAATGAAAAAGAAACATACTTATATAAAGTAAAAGAATAACATCGTAATTGCATTAGGTGTTTCCTGCGTTATGACATTTCAGCAAGATCTTTAGTCTTTTCGCATTTTTTCCCAACCGACTTCCATAAAGGTGACGTAGGAGCCTTACGTCGCGACTGGGCCTGACCGCAGAATTATAGGAATGTCACCCGTTTCCTTGTCACGGTTTGTCAATTCAAATGATTTGCGCCGAAGAAATCGTTCATGGAAGCTAATTTCAGTGAGACTCAAGTGCTGATTCGTCAATTATGCCAAAGTAGCAGCCAATAAGAAACATGCCTTGCTCAACCAGATAGAAATCGCGACGTCAGAACAAGAGCGTCATCTTCTGCTGGAAGAATTGTCCAGTCGCAACCAGTATGTGCCACACTATACTGTATATCCGCAATGTTGATGTTCAGGTACAATATATACGCGTACGAAAATTCATAGGCTTAATTTTTAAAATATATAGATCTATGGAACTTAAGAAAATTTGCAGCTATAAACGCCTTTATAGCTACAAGTTAGCTATAAGTTAGCTTGAAGCTAGCTTGACGTTAACTACAAGTTAGCTACAAGTTCGCTTGAAGCTAGCTTGAAGTTAATTACAAGTTAGCTTGCTGAAGTTATAGTTTCTAGTTCGCTTGTTAGTGGAATTTTATAAAGATTGTTCTTTTCCTTGCAGGGAAAATGGCGAACTTACAGCTACGACGTGTAGCACTGAACTCTGATCAGACACAACTAAACTGGATTCATATAGCCACCGGAGGTTATAAGAAGCTAGCCCAGATGCTAATCGTCTTGATCCCTCTTCACCTTGATCGCGATTCGAGTCAACGCATTCCATCATACCAGTGGTCAATCGGTTTTTGACCATGCCCCTACAAGATTTTATGATTGGACTTCCAGCAATTTCTGATATCCATTTGTCCCAAGAGGTACTTTAAAAGTGGTAGATTTTTAACTCCCCTGAGTCCCGGACAGAGCTCAGATAAGTTGACAACTAGGGAAATCTTCCGTACTGTATTTAATGCTTTATATTTTAATAGCTATCGAGAGAGATCTATATGGCTTATCGCAACGCAAGGATTAAAAGGTGAGAACGATTAAGAAAAAAAAATTTAAGCATTAATTAATTTTTTGAAATCCAAATATTTCTTTCAGGACAACAGATTTCTTCGAACAATCCTTATCCTGTTTCGTCATGAACGCTTTGGGAATTACACCTGGGTTCTACAGCAGCAAGATCTTTATTTTCCCTGAAATTAGCGTTTAATAGTGAGTATAACAGCACGGTCTAACACGAGCTCCTGTTAGACCTGTAACAGGTTAGGATATATCGAATTCCAAGTCAAATAAAAAAAAAATCGGCCTTATTTTTTCGGCTTGATTATTAGTCAGACCTCAGACTTTTCCATCGAAAACTCACCTTGTAATTAAGCCCGAGACAATAAGCCCGACTTTTTACCCAAAACCTAATCTAAATTACATTGATATTAATTACATAGACATATAGTCAGTGCCATGAAGAAACTTGTGGCTCAATGGTTGAGCATCGGTGTAGTAACCAGAGAATCTAGGGTTTAACCTCGAAGAAAGTTAAACAAATGCGTTTGAACAAGGCCTCAAATGATTGTAGTGTATGAATAATAATATATTATTTCCTTACTACGATAATATTTACCAACATGCAGAAGAAAGAAGATGCAGAATTCGAAAAAAAAATTTAATGAAAATAATTAAAAATAAATAGTTCTGCTCATTATCTGTGGTTCTGCAATGCTGTGTGAGACTGTGACTGTGAGGTGCAATCTGGCATCTGCTCAATCGCAAGTTTGCAACTTTCAAGTCTCGCCGGTCGGCGTTATAGTAGCGTACTCACATGTGTGAGGTGCAATAGATTTTACCAAAAAGTATTTAACTTCCACATTTGTGAGCCTTAAGGACAGAAAGTTCTTTTCACTGTAAGCAAAGCATTCCCTTGTCAAAATTTGCGTCAAATGATAATATCTGTGAGCATTTGATCAATGAACAAATAGGTTGACTTGCACAAGCATGTGTTACATCCGGGCACATTTTTCTATTCTCTCAGGAAATGGTTTTCCATAGGTAATCATTATTGTAAAATTACTCTGTCGACATGATGCTTCCATGGTTTTCTGTTGGAAAGACTGCAATGGTGTGTGCATCAACTTTGGTGAACATCCCACCTTTACGTTGATCAAGGAAGCAGAATATGCCAGAATTAACTTCTAGTTACCTCATTTTGTTGTATGTAGGAAGCTGTTTATACATCTATTGCATCTGGGAGGTCTTTCCCGTTATTGCTTGGTAATGCCAACTCCTTTATCTCCCATTTCCATCAGCTAAGTAAACAAGCTGCCAATGAAATAGTTTTGTTAAAGCAACAAAAGTAAGTGCTAGAAATTGTTTTAGTTACTTGTTAGAGGTGCACAAAAGAAAAGTTTCTATATTTAGTGCTTCAAAAACACGATGTGAAAATTTATGTTTTGTTTGAAAGGAAACTTCGACAAACGGGCAAAGGTTGCCTCGATAATGCCATTGGAAAATGAAGTGTATATGTTCTGGAAAGTCACGGCAACCGCGTCTCCATTGCTCTCTGGGTCTGATAGTTCAATCGGTTCAATGAACACGTCCACGGCCTTCCCATAAAGTAACCAACAGATTGTTTTGCATGATGCTGCTAGTCGTAATGATCAATTAAATTTTGTTCTTTTTTTTTTACCAAGTCATTTCAGAATGTGTTTGACTACGCCTATGTTTTACAAGTTTGTATTGGACCAAGTATATGTCATAGTTTAAAATTATGTAAAAAATGTTGACACCTAAAAAGGAATAATGTCTTGCAAATTAATTCACCGGTTACAGGGACAGGGAAATATCTTCCTCCAGAAACCTTCCATTAAAGTGAGTGAAATGACGAGTGTTATCATACAGATTCGTCCAAGAAAAACCGCACAAAACTTGAAGCCAAACCATTCAAATGCAATGTGGCTTGTATGGAGAACTGCACAACTTGATCGCTAGCATTATCCCTTGTGTTAGTTTCACCATTCCCAACATAGGCATCATTCAAAGTAAGGCTGAATACGTTGTAAGATTTGGGTGTAGTCGTAGCTGGAAATTTTGCGATGCCGGTGAACGAAAAAGAATAAGTTCCAGACTGAGGTGCAATAAAAGGATTTGCCCGACTTTAAGTCTGTGTGAATCTGCCAGCTTCATTGCTCTTTGTGTAACGGTAGGGTGCCGCCGTAAATATACCGCTTCTGCCGTTGAACGTAAAAGCAGATAGACACTGACTTGATGTCGTGATATCCAATCCGTTTTTAAAAACTTGCAGTTCTTTTGATTATTGGTTGTTAATTGAAAATATTTTTGTTTCAATTTTAGTTTGAGTACATCCAAATTGACGTGGATCATTTAATGGCTTGGTGAAATTACAGTACGGTAGACAGTTTCATCTGTGACTGAATGCAATCCGTTCCAACTGTGGCCAATCAGCTTCAGATTATCATCTCCTTCACACGAGGATTGCATTCCCTTAATGGATCGCGGAAAATGTGGACACATTGAAACCAGGAAAGTAGCATTATTAGAGCTGGTTGCAGTTCGTTGTTGATTCTACAGTTTGATGGTAAACGTGTTTAAATGATTTGAAATTATTACGTAGTATTATTACGGTAATATCAGGATTTATTAGCTTTTCCTCTCTAACTTCATATTAACATTTCACAGTTATTGCAGATAACCCAATTTACAAATTTCACGCTGATGGCTTCCTGTCCTCATCTGCATTGCCTTCTGTGACCTAGAGTAGTTTTGGTCTGGCATCCGGTGGAGTAAAGTCCTGCCGCTTAGGTTATTGCGCTTGGAACATCTGCAATATTTTCCGTATTTTCAACCTGGACGCAGCATAAAGGTAAATTGGGATAATGCAAGGTAGTAGTATTTCTTATTGCACTTTCCTTCTCCGAAATAAAATTGTTTTAACATAGGCTCCAAAGACACCGACGTTCTTCGTGAGAACGATTCCGACACTTAAATGCTGCAGGGACGGTTCGGTCCGATCGGCTGCGTTCCCATGTCGGAAGTTATTTCCAGGCGGGGAGGATCAGGTCCCGACACCGACGGGAAGAACAATTACATCACTAATTATGGACGCCAAGTGCCCTAAACAGCTCTATGGAAATTAATAAAGAAGCTACTTAGTAAGGAGCAGATGAAGAAAACACTACCATGACAGCCACATTTCTACTGGTAAATAACCGACAGCTTAATTAACTTAACCAATTGTGACCACCCAAATGGCGTTTTCCCAGATACGCTTTTGCGGAATGGTGTGACGTTTGCGAAGCAGGAACACGCAGCAAACAGAACGTCTAGAATTTGCAGCACTACTCAGTGGATTCACAACTTCGGGGTTGTAATCAATGTAATTTGGGTCAGAAATTCATGATTGAAGATCCCCTGTAGAGGTAAACGAGCAAACAATAAGCTATAAGCGTAAATGTCTAAATATTTTCCTCCCATGGTTTAACGGACTCGGAGCGTGACAATTGTTGATCACACATTTCTTCCACAACACACGCAAGAAATTAGAGTGGCGAAACTCTTCCCACATTTCTACGTTAATCTAGTGTAAAGGTATACTTATGTTAACACAGAATGACAATTTAATACATGCATTTGCTTACTAGGTTTCGAACAATAATTTTACAATTTAGAGCTGTAAGTGTGGTAACTTTAATCAAACATTTAAGAAACAATGGAAGCGAACATCGATTTGCCTAACAATCAAAGTGGCCCTTGGTAGTTTTGAATTAGCTGGACTGTTGCAGGGTAAGATCCTTGCATGACTGATTTGAAAAATTGTATATCGCCTTTCAAATACACACAGAGACACGTTCCACGTACACTGCCTTTCCAGGAATTGAAGTTTGGGGTAGAGGTACCTAATTCTGAAGTTGAAAGAAAACTTTGTATTTATTCCATGTGCGCTCCAGGATATGGCCATTCCCCCGCTTTTATACTAATTTCTTCCAATAACCTAGAATATCCTTGTGCAATTCAAGAATGAAGAAACAAAACCCCGTTTTGCATTTTCTACCTCATTAGCTCATTTACTTGCACGACATGCACTAGTTTAGTTGTGTCGCCTTTTTGATCCCTGTGTAGTGATTCACACAACTATCGCACATGGACGTAGTTTTCGTTCCCAAGCTGGACATGTTTCGCAATTTGCCTATACACTAGTCACTCACTTAAAAGAGCAACTGCATCAGCACTGGGTTTTACATCTGCACTAGCTTTGTTTAGTTGCCACCCGTATTTTATTGAGTAGTATTTGCACAACTCTAGCTTGACCATTTCGCTTCACTCTTTTATGCATTCTTTATCACAGTCGTCGCTCGCAGACTATTTATGCAATGAATTTTATGTTACGACCTTTTCGTCAATTTTCAAATGCCCTGTCAATCCTAACGACATCAGAATAATTAACTAATGAACTATTGTTAATCAAACTTTTTTTCAGGAATATTTGTACTGTAATGTGATTATGATTTGTGTACCTGATGTATGTATGATAGCTGAAACTTGTCATTCCATCATGATTCAAAAGCCATTTTTTTTGTTTCGTTCTCGTTTCTGTGCAATCAGGAGGGCAATCTCGGCGCGCTGAAGAAGAAGTTGGGAATCACCACTGGAGCCATTTGAGGGCTCCTTTGGGTAAGGTATATGTTTTTTTTTCTTAAATTTCGTTGATAACATTTTTTTGTGTGTGTGGTGTGTATATAGGAAGGAGTAACGATATCATCGCCCAGCATTTTAAGGTATATGTTTTTAAAATTAATTGTTTAATTATGTTTTTATGTATCTAGGGGAGCAATGCCTTAACATCACTGAAATGGGTACGGTGAATAGCGAAGATCACCACTGGAACATTGTAATCATCGCTCAAAGTTTGTCGGGTATGTGTTTAAAATCTAATTTTCTTACTATGTATGTTATTTTTTTTTTTTTTGTATCTTGGAGAGCCCTACCACCATCGTAGAGGAAGTTAGAAATCGAGAATCGCCGCCGAAGCAACGAAGTTGTTTCCCAGGGTTTTGAGATATAAAATTTGATTTTTTTTGTTTAATGATGTGTTTAATTATACCTGTGGTATTATGTAATTAGGAAGGGTCTACCACCACTGAAGAGGACACTGGATATCGAGGATCGTCGCCGAAACAACGAGATCATCGACTAAAATTTTAAGGTATACATATGTTTAAAAAATTAATCGTTTAATCATTGTTTCCCCATGTAAAAGTATAGGAGAGACCTATTATCACGCTTCTAGTTCGCGTGAAGTTAGCTTAGAAGTTTACTTGAAGCTAGCTTGATGTTAGCTACAAGTTAACTTGAAGTTAGGTACAAGTTAGCTTGAAGTTAGCTACAAGTTAGCTTGAAGTTAGCTACAAGCTTTTATAGAGCTACAAGTTAGCTGTGGAACGTTATAGACGTTTTGTTGGTGGAATTTTATAAAGATTGTTCTTTTCCTTGCAGGGAAAATGTCGAACTTATGGCTGCGACGTGTAGCACTGAACTCTGATCAGACACAACTAAACTGGATTCATATAGCCACCGGGGGTTATAAGAAGCTAGCCCAGATGCTAATCGTCGTCTTGATCCCTCTTCACCTTGATCGCGATTCGAGTCAACGCATTCCATCATACAACCAGTGGTCAATCGGTTTTTGACCATGCCCCTACAAAATTTTATGATTGGACTTCCAGCAATTTCTGATATCCATTTGTCCCAAGAGAGGTGCTTAAAAAGTGGTAGATTTTTAACTCCCGTAAGTCCCGGAAAGAGCTCAGATAAGTTGACAACTAGGGAAATCTTCCGTACTGTATTTAATGCTTTATTTTAATAGCCATCGAGAGAGATCTATATGGCTTATCGCAACGCAAGGATTAAAAGGTAAGTACGATTAAGAGACAAAAATTTCAAGCATTAATTAATTTTTTGAAATCCAAATATTTCTTTCAGGACAACAGATTTCTTCGAACAATCCTTATCCTGTTTCGTCATGAACGCTTTGGGAATTACGCCTGGGTTCTACAGCAGCAAGATCTTTATTTTCCCTGAAATTAGCGTTTAATAGTGAGTATAACAGGTTAGGATATATCGAATTCTAAGTCAAATAAAAAAAAAATCGGGCTTATTTTTTCGGGCTTGATTATTAATCCGACTTTTCCATCGAAGACTCACCTTGTAATTAAGCCCGAGACAATAAGCGCGACTTTTTACCCAAAACCTAATCTAAATTACATTGATATTAATTACGCTAACATGCAGAAGAAAGAAGATGCAGCAGTATGCAGAATCATGGCAAAATTCGAAAAAAAAATTAATAAAAAAATAAAAATAAATAGTTGGGCAATGCTGTGTCTGTGAGAGACTGCTGCTTAATTCAACTTGATCTCGGTCGTCTGGACGAACCCTACCGACTTTTAGGGGTACGACATTTAGACCGTAGGGTTCGTCCAGACGACCCTAGGAACGGTAGCGCTCGTGGTGGCGGAGGGCTACAACACACTGCAGCTGCAGTGTGAATACGAATAGGGGAATGTAAACACACACAACCTACGTGCTAATTAGTGAATTTTGTGTTATTCTCTTCTTTAGATGTAGTAGTAGGTTAGAATCTGTTTTATCTTTATTATCATAATGGCAAGTGTTCCACCCGAGTTAGTGGTGGAAGGACCAACAGTAAATCCGGACTTTGATGAAGCCGTAACACAAACAGATAGGTTTGAGCATTGAGTATGGAAAAGGATACGATTTATCGTATTTTCAAGATATTAGGGTAAGTTTGCATGAAATATGCTATTGTTTAAGTTACTGTTATATAGATTCTTTTGTTATAGGAAAAATATCAAGGAAGGAGGAATGTAAGACGGAGGAAAGTTCCACACCAGCAAGGCCTTGTTGAAACCACAACAACATATCCAACCCGCCCAGCCCTTTGGTTAGATTTCAAAAAGTCAAAAACAACCTGCAGCTCCAGACGAACATCAATCCACAACATTGTAAGTATAAAGGTGGTATAAAGGCTAACATATTTCTGGTACATGTTATTTACACTTTGTAATTTTATGTTTTAGCAATCTAAAACAGCGATAGAAAATGGGATGGACCATTTTACTCTGTCAGCATCCCAAAATGTAAAAGAATGGTCCACTGATGTAAGTGGGTATGGTAATCTTGCAGGCGAATTCATGAAAACACAAGAATGTCATGCTCCAGTAGACGCTTGGACTGCTTTGATTAGAAAACATCAATGTAAGTCCATGTTTTGTTCTTATATAGACTTTTAATTACATGTATATTCTATTATAGTGAAAAGGGAAAAAGATTCAGAATGGATTGCCCATCACAAAGAAGCCGAGGATCAACGCAAGAGGAAACGTGTGGAAACCATTTACGGCAAAACTTCCGATGTTCCATGCGTATGTTCATATTAGGCTTATTCTGAATTGATATTTCGATTCAGCATAAAAAGCTGAGTCAGAGTTGTAAATTTCATTAATTTTGGTTGTCAGCCGCCTAGTAGCGCGCGTGAAAATAAAAATTCGTTCGCAGTGAATTACACATGCGTATGTTCATATTAGGCTTATTCTGAATTGATATTTCGATTCAGCATAAAAAGCTGAGTCAGAGTTGTAAATTTCATTAATTTTGGTTGTCAGCCGCCTAGTAGCGCGCGTGAAAATAAAAAATTCGTTCGCAGTGAATTACACATGCGTATGTTCATATTAGGCTTATTCTGAATTGATATTTCGATTCAGCATAAAAATCTGAGTCAGAGTTGTAAATTTCATTAATTTTGGTTGTCAGCCGCCTAGTAGCGCGCGTGAAATAAAAAATTCGTTCACAGTAAATTACCCATACGTGCGTTCATTTAAGGCTTATTCTGGCCTGATATTTCGATTCAGCGTCAAAAGTTGAGTCAGAGGTGTAATTTTCATTCATATTGGTGGTAGCCTGCGGGAGTTATTGGTTTACGACACTTTTTTTTTTAAGGAAAAAAGCGCAGTAACTCGCTTACAGTTACAGGGCGGACTTTTTTCAGTAAAAAATATGATCGCTAAAAACTAAATCCCGCAGGCTACTACCAAAATGAATGAAAATTACACCTCTAACTCAACTTTTGACGCTGAATCGGAATATCAGGTCAGAATAAGCCTTAAATGAACACACGTTTGTGTAATTAACCGCGAACGAATTTTTATTTTCACGCACGCTACTATGCGGCTGAACCACTAACATTAATAAAAATTACACCTCTAACTCATTTTTTGACGCTGAATCGTAATATCATGTCAGATTAAGTCTAATATCAACATAGGCATGTATCATTAACTGTGAAATAATTTTATTTTCACGCGCACTCGGATAGGCCTATAAGGATGACGAATAATGTTAATGAAACAAATCAAAAACCTCATAATTATACTTTTATTCCCTTTCATCAATAGCTCCATTTCAAATGTAGCCCTAATTACAGGATTTGCATAACTATATATCAAAGAGTTTTAAACGATCGATATTAATTGTTTCCTTCATTGTCCTCGTCCACGTAGTCTTGATAATCGTTTGTCTCTTCGTCGCTGTAATCCTGGTAATCAGCAGTCTCCTCTTCGCTATCTTCTTCGTATGCTTCATTTTCCTCATCACTATCTTCTTGAATAATTATATTATCTAATAGAAGGTCTTCGATGCCATTTTCAATGTCGTAGGCGAACGTGTCTTCATCCAAAAAGTCGGCTTCAACATCGAACAGCATAGTCGCATCAGCCAAAACTTTCTTCCATCGCGCAATTTCGAGTTGTTTAAGAACAATTTGTTCTCGGTGAAACTGTTGATTCCCTGCGTTAACACTGACTGTAATCAGTCAATAAATTACTTAACAAACCATACTAATTTAAATTCAAGACTCGTAACATACTTTGATCCTTGAGTTTTTGAATTGATGTTTGTCTGGAGCTGCAGGTTGTTTTTGACTTTTTGAAATCTAACCAAAGGGCTGGGCGGGTTGGATATGTTGTTGTGGTTTCAACAAGGCCTTGCTGGTGTGGAACTTTCCTCCGTCTTACATTCCTCCTTCCTTGATATTTTTCCTATAACAAAAGAATCTATATAACAGTAACTTAAACAATAGCATATTTCATGCAAACTTACCCTAATATCTTGAAAATACGATAAATCGTATCCTTTTCCATACTCAATGCTCAAACCTATCTGTTTGTGTTACGGCTTCATCAAAGTCCGGATTTACTGTTGGTCCTTCCACCACTAACTCGGGTGGAACACTTGCCATTATGATAATAAAGATAAAACAGATTCTAACCTACTACTACATCTAAAGAAGAGAATAACACAAAATTCACTAATTAGCACGTAGGTTGTGTGTGTTTACATTCCCCTATTCGTATTCACACTGCAGCTGCAGTGTGTTGTAGCCCTCCGCCACCACGAGCGCTACCGTTCCTAGGGTCGTCTGGACGAACCCTACGGTCTAAATGTCGTACCCCTAAAAGTCGGTAGGGTTCGTCCAGACGACCGAGATCAAGTTGGCTTAATTGCAACTTTCAAGTCTCGCCGGTCGGCGTTGTAGTAGGTAGTACTCAAATGTGTGAGGTGCAATAGATTTTACCAAAAAGTATTTAACTTCCACATTTGTGAGCCTTAAGGACGGAAAGTTCTTTTTACTGTAAGCAAAGCATTCCCTTGTCAAAATTTGCGTCAAATGATAATATCTGTGAGCATTTGATCAATGAACAAATTGGTTGACTTGCACAAGCATGTGTTACATCCGAGCACATTTTTCTATTCTCTCAGGTAATGGTTTTCCATAGGTAATATTTATTGTAAAATTACTTTGATTATTTGGGTGTTAATTGAAAATATGTTAATCTCAATTTTACTTTTAGGTTGAGTAATTTCAAAACTGATGTGGATCACACATTGGTTTGGTGAAATTACAGTACGGTAGACAGTTGTCTGTGCAGAGTTCTGTAGCTGAATACAATCCGTGCCAACTGTGGCCAATCAGCTTCAGATCTATACACGAGGATTAGATTCCCATAATGGATCGCGGAAGATACAGGTTACAGCTGTAAGTTGAAAAGAATTTTCTTCAATAGTGGTATTGAGATTAACAACTTCGTTTCTCGTCGATTTTCAGGATAAATGAAACCATTAACACCTTACAGACCAGCAGTACACCAGGTCAGTGTATATCGTGTTCCAGGAACGTAGAACGGTATGGCGTGGAAGTTGTCATCGAAATGGGATGAATTAAGAGCGTTTTGTTAATCTGTAGAACGCATGTTAATCATATATTACCTTTGGTTAAAGTATCAGGTGTAGTATAACACTGTTTTAGAACATAATTTAACTCTTTTGGAATCGATCCCGATAGTTTTGTGTTGCATTGCCGATGCTCAACCGTTGAGCCATGAGACACATTGTGTGTTTCACTTTCACTATTACAAGCAAACATGAAAAGAAAATATTGTAAAAGCAATTTGTGTAGGCTCACTATTCTATATCTAACCTTGATGACTTTTTCGTAAGGATCATAGCTCTGTGGTAGAGCGTTGGCTTGCGGATCTGAAGGACTTGGGTTCAAATCCCGGCAACGGAAAAGTTATGATGAATATATCGTCGAGTTCGTTTACTTTTAGTTGAATCAAAGGTAAACGTATGTGTTGGAACGTAAATTTATTGAGAATCGTGCTTCAAAATTATTCTAAGTCCAAATTTATTGAACTAAATAGACCCGAAAATATAGACAACCTGTGTTAGCCACCGAAAAAAGACGAAACGAAAACGAGATGTGGCTAACTCAGTGGCCAAAGGGGCCACGCTGCGATTGTATTAACACACACGAGGTTACAACACAGAAAATTTGGAGTGACAGGTTGCGACTGTCACCTCCGCGAAAACGATTAAGACTGACCTCGTTGCTGCATTTCCCTCCGTCATCGACTACGGCGGAAATGCAGGCGAGGGAAAAAACAAAAGAAGGGCGCTAACGCGACAATTAGCTTTAGGTGATAATAGGGTGGCGGAAGTGTGAGGGAGGGTAACCTATTACAAAAAATAAAGGGTTAGTTCAGCCAAGGTCAGACAAGTTCAGACTTGTCTGCCCCTCGGCTATTACAAAACACACACACACACACACATACAGATATAGAAAAACGAAAATTAAATCATATTTAATTTCTAACGACTTCTGTCGTTAACAGCGGGGCCTGTTACTGATTACAGGGAAAACAATTATGCATCAGTAACATCAGACTCTAACAAACATAATTTAGACACCGGGCGGTGGTATTCTCCAGTAGAAGTCTTGACGTACACCGATCGGACGACTCCATCTGGGCTGGGGATGACTCGGGTTACACGACCAATGGGCCAATGTCCTCTAGGAGAATTCGGGGCCACCACAAGCACGGTATCGTCCACTGCCAAATTCTTCTTATCGAAAAGCCATTTTCGACGGTCAGTGAGCGTGGGCAGGTACTCTTGAAGCCATCGGCGCCAGAAGTGTGTCGTCATGACTTGCATGGCCTCCCAATGTTTTCGAGAATACAGTTTCTCGTCCTCGATGACGTCGTCTTCTGTATTCGGCGAGTTCTGCACTAACAAAAAATGATTAGGCGTAAGTGGTTCGGGATCTCGAGGGTCCACACTGACGTATGTCAGTGGACGTCCGTTCAGCAATGATTCGGCCTGAATCACGAAACCACGTAAAAGCTCTTCGGTAAGCGGACGTGATTGCACAATGGCTTCTAGAGCCACCTTTGCTGATTTGACGAGGCTTTCCCAAACGCCTCCGAAATGTGGCGCTAATGGTGGTGAGAAATGCCACTCAATTTCTTGTTTTACCATTTGTCCGACAATATTCTGCTCCTTAAGACGCTCGATGCCTTGTTGAATTGCTTTGTCTCCAGCAACGATTTGCGTTCCATTGTCGCTATACACGACTGACGGACGACCTCTTCGAGCGGTGAACGAAGCGAAGGCGATCAGAAAGGAAGACAAGTCAAGCGAGGCTGCAACTTCCAAGTGTACCGCTCTAGTGTTGAGGCACGTTATCAGTAAAACATAACGTTTCACTTTGCGGCGAAAAATGGTGATGTTGCAGGGGCCGAAATAGTCCATTCCCACATGGGTGAAAGGACGTTGGAACGGAACAAGACGATGACGTGGAAGCGGGGCCATTAACGGAATGCAGGGAGTAGCTCTATGCCGTTTGCAAGTAAAGCACTTGTGCAGATACCTTTTGATAGCTACTCGTCCTTTGATGATCCAGTATTGAGACCTTATTGAGCTGAGAAGTCTTTCTGGAGATGGGTGGAACAGTAAATCATGCTCTCTCATGACGATTAAACGCGTGAGTGGATGATCATGGGGCAGGATTTTAGGATGCTTGATGTCGAACGAAAGAGGAGCGTAATTCAAGCGACCTCCTACTCGCAATATTCCTTCCTCATCCAGAAATGGCGATAAAGTTATCAGCGTCGAACTCAGTTTTAAAGGCCTTTTGTCCTTTAAAGCCTCTATTTCCTCAGAATAGATCTCCAATTGTGCCGATTTGATGCAAAAATTGGCAGCGCGCTGAATGCATTTCACACTAATTCGCGAATTGTCACGATTCGACGATTTCAATTTCGAGTTGAAAATAAAACGAAGAACCCATGCAACAATTCGCATCACTAGATCATAGTTGGAATTTCGTTCCAATAATGAGCGGATCCTATTTTCTTCCGCGGGGCCGTAAACGAGCCCAATCCAGTTGGTGGCTGATACCTCTGGATCTTCGACAGAAGGTTCAGGAAGCTTAATAGTTATCGGCCAGGCTTTTTCTTCTTGCTGCAAGAAGGATGGGCCATTTACCCAACGATAATTGTCCATCATCTCATCAGGAAAAAGTCCTCTGCTGCACTCATCAGCTGGATTTTCGGTACCTGGGACATGTCTCCATTGCGTTGGCTGAGAATGCTCTAAGATTTCAGATATTCGATTAGCGACGAACGTTTGAAAGCGACATGTCTTAGAGGCTATCCACTGAAGGACAGTTTTAGAATCAGACCAATAGATGATTTGATTGAGTGGAATACGTAGAGTCGATTGAATGAACTTCACAAGGCGTAGTGCCACAACTGCTCCTTGGAGTTCTAATTTCGGAACGGTTAACGGACGAAGGGGTGCCACGCGGGACTTTGACGTTACGAAATTTACAGCGACGACATTATTGCGATAGATTACTCGTAGATATACTACAGAGCCAAACCCGACGGTGGATGCATCGCAAAAGGCATGCAGCTGAATATCTTGGATGTCACTGGACGAAGTTAAAGCTCGCGGGATCTTGAATGCTTCGAGCTGGCTAAGATTAGTCGTCCATTTGTTCCACTGGTGTTGAATTAGTTCGGGAACTTGGTCATCCCAGTCAACACCGACAAGCCATAATTCTTGAAGAATTCTTTTGGCGCTGAGGATCACTGGTGATAAAAACCCCAGTGGGTCGTACAAAGTGGACACTGCACTCAAGATCCGACGCTTAGTGCTGGCTTCGACGTCGGTTTTAACATCAAATATGAAGCTGTCGCTTTCGCTGTCATACAAAACGCCTAAGGTTCTCTCCGTAGGTAAATCTTCTAGATCCAGATTCAGGCGAGGTTGATTACGATCACTTTCTGGAACGCGAGACAGTACCCGTCGAGATGAAGAGAGCCATTGGTTCAGATGAAATCCTCCCTTTTTTAGCAACGCTGTGGAATCTTTGACCGCTCGACTAGCCTCCTCTTCAGTGTAAAAAGAATCCAGAAGATTATCTACATAGAAGTTCTTGTAGACTCGTTCAGCGGCTTCAGGAAATTCTTCACGATGTATGTCAGCAATATGTCGAAGCACTTGGGAGCAGATAAAGGGGGATGAAACTGATCCAAAGATTTGCCTCTGCATTTCATATACGGTGGGTCTTTTCCGCGAGCCAGGTGGACGCCACAGGAATCGTAGAGCGGAACGGTCTTCTTCCTTCACGCCAACTTGAAGAAACATTTGCTGAATATCCCCCGATAGGGACACCGGCTTTTCTCTAAAGAGTAGGAGGGTTGCACCTATATCGTTGATAAGGTTGGGACCCTTTAACAGCACTTCGTTAAGTGCAACTCCTTGGTACTTGGCCGAAGCATCGAAGACCACCCTCACCTTTTCGGGTTTCCGAGGATTTACAACTCCATGATGGGGAAGGTACCAATTTCTCCCAAAGGTGCCCTTCAATTCACTCTCTTTGAGAGGCCGTGCGAATCCTTTTGCCACATAGTCATCGATAACGGCTTTGTATCTCTCCGCAAAGTTAGAATTGTGCGAGAATTTGTTTTCGATGGAGAAGAGACGACGCAATGCACTGTTGTAATTGTCGGGTAGTGCGATGTCATCTGAAACCCATGGTAGCCCTACTTCATACCTGGTTCCATCGAATTGAATGGTTTCGTCGAATTTCTTTCTCGCTAGCGTATCTTCGGCTGATTCTAGTGGTTGAGCTGGAGTTACAATTGGAAAGCTTTCCGTTTCCCACAATTTCTCAACTTGCCGTAAGAGTAGCGATTCCGTCGGTGATTCTTGTACGTGGTAGCAGAGTTTTTGCACCGTCAGCAGTGGTTTGTTTGAACGACAAACCGTTGAATCGTGCTCCTGCGTCCCTAACGTTAGATCGCCAACGCAAGTCCAACCAAATGGCGTCAGTATTCCAAAGGGAGCGTCGGTTCCAACCGGAGGAAGTCTTTCATCGAGACGTAAATGCAACCATTGATTTCCCGCGCCAATCAGGATAGTTGGTTCTCCAACTTCAACCAATTTTACGTCTTTAAGATGAGGGTAACGACTTCGGATCTCCATTAACTCCTTCGGTGGGCATGGTAACTTTAGGTACTGGGTCGGCACAGTAGAAACCTGCTTTAAATCAGCTTCGAAGGACCTATCACGAGCCTTAACAGTCAGACTGACAGTAGTTGACTGAAACTGCGGATCTTGGCCGTGAAACGACCCAAAGGAGACATGCTTTGCATTTCCTTTGCATTTCAGCTGTCTAGCTACATCCTCTCGAATCAAGTTAACGGTCGCTCCTGGATCTAGAAAAGCGAAAGTTTCTATTTCCATCCCGTTTGCTTGAAGTAACACCGGAACGATAGCCAGGGAAGTGTTTATGGCCGTGTCCCTGTTTTTAATGGTCATTGCTCGACCATCCGACGATTTCGATGATGGCTGACTTGCGTTTTTTGCTGTTGAAGCATTCGCGGGATAAACTCGAGGTGCTCCGTGCAATAGAGGGTGGTGGCGTTGGCCACAGTTACCAATGTTGCAAACGATTTCGGTAGGGCACTCGGTTCCCCGATGGGTTCCAATCAGACACCTAAAACACAATCGTTTCTCCTTCACCCACTCCACTCTAGCTGTGACGTCTAGATCCTTGAATGTGGAACAGGTTTTGATCGAATGTGCGTTATCACAGTAGAGACATTTCTTGATAACGCCTTTCTTCAGCGACGACGAGTTACTTTCCGAAGGATGACCTGGATGTTGATTCTTGACCGGCGGAGATGTGGAAGTGTGAAAAACGACAGGACCTTTACCAAAGAGAGGAGTTGGTTTTGTGGAAGGCTTCGCACTTCCCGATTTCTTCTCCTTCTGTGGGGCTGGAGATCTATGACTAGACGGCCTCGTCATCAATTCACCCATCACCATTTCGTCTATCCATTTTGCGAGATCCTTTAGGGTAGCTCGCGTTGGAGTCATGCGATAGACTTTCACGCCCCAGCTGCTTCTCATCCGCGGAGGTAGACGAGAGACGACGTGTTCCAAAGTCATCCCCGATTCCAAATCCTGCTCATAGCCACCGGTCCTCAGAGCATGCATAGCTCCATGAAGCGTTCGGTTGAGCTTGGCAAGTGCCTCTGAATCATCATCTCGGATTGATGGAAGATTCATAAGAGCCATCAGATGGCTCCGAGCAACCACTTGTGGTTGGCCATACCGCTTCTTCAGTTGTATCAAAGCATCATAATAGGTGGACGGATTGTCCAAATATTCGGCTATGTACGAACGCACTTCTGTAGTAAGCAGCTGCTTTAAGAAAGCATGGCGTTGAGCATCCGATGGTACCACATTATGGATCATATCTCTGAACGACGAGATAAAGGTTGGCCATTCCTTGGGATCACCATTAAATGGTGTGATCTTAACTTGTGGCAATGCGTTCATTAGCCAATTAGGGGTGAATCCCCCTGACGCTTCCCTTGGTGGAGGTGTGCGATTGTTGATCCAATCATCGCTGCTGAATGATGTCGTTGGAGGGGGTGGTGGATCACCTCTTCCCGATGACTCTAATGGTACAGGATTATATTGCGCCGCGGGCGGGTCGCCAATTGGCGATACAGGTCGAGGGGTTTCGAATCTGCATCGAATGTCCCTTCTATCCATCGGATGTATTGGCACTGGATCATACGTCTGTGGATACGGATCGTCGCAGCGATATTCATCCACGGTAAAGTAAGATTCTTCATCCACTTGGCTCCGAGTAGCACGACTGCAAGTAGAAGCTGGCGAGTTACGTCGATCATCAAGGTAGTGGTCTACCTGTAGTGATACGTCACGGACACGAATCTCTTTACCTACAATATAACTATAGGCATCTGTCATCGGTTTCTTAGCTTCCCATAATCTTTGATTGTAAAAGAAATGGGCATCTCGCACTTCATCCAAGCGGCTTTGCATTTGAGTCTTCAAATGTTTCAATATGGAGCGACGGCCACGGTTATTAATCATGTCTTCAATTTCGCGACACTGTCGCTTAAGAATAACGACTAATGTGTCTCGTTCGACACGTGCTACTTCGATTGCTCTGAGTCGTTCTTCCGGTGTAAGAACTACTCGCTGGCTGGGATTCGTTGAACCACTTTGGCTGCCAACTCCAGTATCACGTCGATTTGGATGATCCGGAATACCAATATCTGGCATACTAGTTATGCTGCCGTTACGTGATCGTGATGAAGCCATGTCGCTATGCAAATAAGACAAGTTGAAACGATGGAATTCAATTTGACTTCTATATTGTTAAACCAACACGGGAATTAACATACAATATTCAAATGAATTATTTTCTTCAAGGACGTTGGTGAGTTTTTCCGAAAAGCTGACTTGAGGTCACCGTGCGAACGATCTGGGTCCTGGTGTTGCGAATTCTCCAGCTCCTAACGGGTTGTTCTGGTTCAGCAGGTGCAGGGTCCTCAGTCTCTCCAACCTCACTTCTGATTTCACAATCTGCAAGGTTAGGGATGAAGTCGTCCGGCTCCGACTCTGGAACACCTGGAGGAGTTGGGGGGTCCGGAAGCTGCTCGACTGGTCGCGGACTATATGGCCGATAGAAACGAGGTTTCTTCGGTGACGGCGGAGAAATAAAATCCGCTAGCCGTGGTCCAGTCTTCCAGCGTGCTTGAGTGGATTCAGCTAAAGCTGCTCTCAAAGCTTCCGGAGGTTCTGGTGGTTGGATGTCGATCTCCCTTCCAGTTGCTGGACGGAAGTAATCCAGCCGTATGCGACGCGGAGTTGGATCGGCTGCTTGTAGCTGAGCGATCGGCTCGACTGACGGACGGAATGGGCTGGGCGGATTGATCGACGCTGAGCTTAGGATAAATTCAGCTACCTTTTGGGAAGCTGGAATTTTCGGAAGCAGCTCCGGTGTAGGCAACTCTAGATAACTAAAGTTGACAGAAAAACTGTGTGTAATTAAACCTTAAAAGTTTTAGTTACGCGGCGCAGGAAGAATGACAGCTTGCATAACTTCGGTTTGTTTCCGCTGAGCGATGAGCCTTGCTGTTGTTTCACTCGCCGTCTCTCGGTAAGCAGGTTCACGATCTTTTATATGCTGGAAGCGATATCTTTCCTGCCGGATGCCTTTGCGGATCAGCTTCTGCTTCAGCTTAGCCGCTGCGGAGTTCTTCTTGCGCGGAATGTTGAAGCTGGTTTACTAAAGTAATCAAATAGCGATTCAATTAGTAAATATCGACGGCCCTGAAAAGGTTTCGACGATAAACAGCACACACAAACGCGAAGATTATTATCAATCGACGGCCCTGTAAAGGTATCGACGATTGAGAATAAACGAGATGGACGAAAAGGTAATTGACAATCGACGGCCCTGTAAAGGTATCGACGATTGAAAATGTACGAGACGGACGAAAATGAAATTCCCAATCGACGGCCCTGTAAAGGTATCGACGATTGAAAATATACTAAACGGACGAAAAGGCAGTTATCAATCGACGGCCCTGTAAAGGTATCGACGATTGAAAAACTGAAGGACGGACGAAAACGAAACGATCAATCGACGGCCCTGTAAAGGTATCGACGATTGAAAGAGTGCACAGACGAAAATGAAAGAATCAATCGACGGCCCTGTAAAGGTTTCGACGATTGAAATGTGCACGGACAAAAAACGAAATGATCAATCGACGGCCCTGTAAAGGTATCGACGATTGAACATGTGTGCGCGACGGACGAAAAACGAAATTAACAATCGACGGCCCTGTAAAGGTATCGACGATTGAAAATATGAAAGACGAAATCGAGATGAACAATCGACGGCCCTGTAAAGGTATCGACGATTGAACAAGTAGACGGACGAAACGAAATTAACAATCGACGGCCCTGTAAAGGTATCGACGATTGCTAATGTAGAAAAACGGACGAAAACGAAAATATCAATCGACGGCCCTGTAAAGGTATCGACGATTGATATATGCACAGACGAAAATGAAAGAATCAATCGACGGCCCTATAAAGGTATCGACGATTGAAATGTGCATGAACGAAATCGAAATGAACAATCGACGGCCCTGTAAAGGTATCGACGATTGAACATGTGTGATGAACACTGAAAATTACCAATCGACGGCCCTGTAAAGGTATCGACGATGGTAAATAGGACGAAAGATGAAACTACTGACAAGAATTGACCAACCACCCTAGGTCGGACAAAACTGCCAGCAAAGAATACTTACGTCCTGTGTTGAAGTGTTCAAATGATGAGCCGGAAGACCCAGGGATGAATCGACGATGGCGAAGATGAACACGAACGATGAAGTTTCCCGGTCGATGCACCAAAATGTTAGCCACCGAAAAAAGACGAAACGAAAACGAGATGTGGCTAACTCAGTGGCCAAAGGGGCCACGCTGCGATTGTATTAACACACACGAGGTTACAACACAGAAAATTTGGAGTGACAGGTTGCGACTGTCACCTCCGCGAAAACGATTAAGACTGACCTCGTTGCTGCATTTCCCTCCGTCATCGACTACGGCGGAAATGCAGGCGAGGGAAAAAACAAAAGAAGGGCGCTAACGCGACAATTAGCTTTAGGTGATAATAGGGTGGCGGAAGTGTGAGGGAGGGTAACCTATTACAAAAAATAAAGGGTTAGTTCAGCCAAGGTCAGACAAGTTCAGACTTGTCTGCCCCTCGGCTATTACAAAACACACACACACACACACACACACACATACAGATATAGAAAAACGAAAATTAAATCATATTTAATTTCTAACGACTTCTGTCGTTAACAACCTGTAAGTATGACTCATGGCTAAGTGGTAGAGCATCGGCATGGTACGCCGAAGATATCAGGTTTAAATCCTGAATGAGTCGAAAAAATGATCACAAATGGCAAATGTGGTAATGATTTAAATTAAATCTGTTGCAAAGTGTTTAACCAAAACAATTAAATCGGTACACTACAATCAACAATTTTAAAATATCTGTTATTGGATATCATTTGAAACTCTACCAAAATATCCATCCCGTTACTTCGTAACGGGGAAGTTTCTCAATTCGACTTGCACCTGGGAAGTTTAGGAACCTGACTGGGAATCGAACCCCGGACCTTGGAGTTCCTAGGCTGATGCCCTACCAACCAGGCAACCCCCCCTATCATCCCCCGCAATGATAACAGACAATCTATTGACTAACGTCTTAAGTTACGACAATGTGTTTGAGATATAGTTAGTCCATATGTAACGATGGTAGCTCAGTGGTAGAGCACCGGCTTGGCAAGTCTTGTAACATGTAAGGTCTTAGGTTCGATCCCTATCTCATCCAACTTACATGGTTATATAAATAAAAACAAATTGAAATAAGTATAAACATTTTTTATTGTCCCTCCATCCACCCACAATTCCACCACTGTTTCACATTTTACAATACAACATACAACACATACACAAATACACTTAACTATACCGTTGGCTGCCACGCCACTTAATATCTACGCTAGCTACTTTGGGGACTTGTCCGAAGACTTGTCCGAAGACAAGTCCGGGCTGATTTTGTTGATGGAAACCTTTAGGGGAACGCACACCCCCAGGTCTTCCATCAAAAAATCGAAAAAGGGAAAGTCCCTGTTGGTGCGTTGCCTACTGCGCCCGAAGGCGAATCTTGGGCAGTGGCACTGTCCCATCCCATGGCAGAGACCATGAGACAGAACAGCGCGGCCCGTCCCTATAAGCTAAAAAAAAAAGGGGATCAGGGTGGCGTGGCAGCCAACGGTATAATTAATACAAACACTTAACTAAATACAATGAGATACCATGACCACGATGACGGAGAAACCACGAGGCGATGACGGACGAGGCGACGACGGGGCGAGGCGATGACGGGGCGACCACGAAGCGACGACTTGCGAGGCGATGACGGGTTGACCACGAAGAGACGACGGGCGAGGTGACGACGGGACGACCACGAAGTGACGACGGGACGACCACGAAGTGACGACGGGCGAGAAGATGACGGGCGACCACGAGGCGACGACGGGCGAGGCGATGACGGGTTGACCACGAAGAGACGACGGGCGAGGTGATCACGGGACGACCACGAAGTGACGACGGGCGAGGCGATGACGGGCGATCACGAGGCGACGACGGGCGAAACAAAGGCGTGTGCTGGCTGGAAAAGTAGAAATAAAAATAAGAGTGTTAAAATGTTGGTTGTTAACTTTTAGCAATACAACATAAGAAGAACAGGTTGCTTTACGAAACGGAAACTTACACGAAAATGATGAGTGGGCCAAAAGTAATTTTGCATTGTTGATTACTTTCCGTCAGGACCAGCATCCTTTGCATTTCAAGTTCCACAAACTGGAAATAAATGCAGAATCATGCCAATTTGATATTGACTGCTAATATACAAGTCTAATAACTCACCTATGAATGCAACATCCTGCCACATGATGCATTCAGCAGAAATGATGAGAAGATTGCTGAAATGGTGATAGTTAGTGGTTGCAACCACAACATACGGGGGCACTTGTCAAATCCTTCAGGGCCAACACCCTCTGCACTTTAGTTCCACGAGCTAGGAGTAAAAGCAGAATCATGCAAATTTGATACTGACTGCCAAAATACGAGTCTAATAAATCACATCTCAACAGAAAATCCGGCCACTTGAGCTCACTAGAAGTGAGTAGAATGTTACTGAAATGTTGATGGTTCATGGTTGCCAACACAACATATGATGCACTTGCGCACTCACTCACACTCACACTTCAAACCACAACTGAGATGAATTGTTGAACAGGTTAAGACCGTTAGCATGAGATTATGGTATTTCAACCATACAATTTGTGATTTTCGTAACCTTTCTCGACAGGCAGCATCCTTTGCAATTTATAGGTTTCACAAGCTAACTGATAAAAGAAGAAACTTTGCCATGGTATTTTGATTGGAAAAATATAAAACTAATACCTCTCCATTTAGTAATAGAATAGCTTGATTGAATGCAAAAGTGGTAGGTTGCAAATAGTTATTTACAATTTAGCAGCTGACCTAGCTGATCAGAAGGTATAGCCGTTGCACCAAAAATAATCTATTTGATGTTCTCCACTTAAGTAACACATTTAAGATTGAATACACTTGAAAGTAGGTAACACATCATCGGTTTATATCGAATTTTTCATTGAAGTGTACAGTTAACAAATATTCACACACACGTTTCACAGTGACGCGTACAATAAAGCAATCTAAGTACAGACTGACAACAGCGCCATCTCGTGGTGCAATTTATAACCACAAAATGTTGGTTTGATGAATTACAACAATGAGCTTTCAGTTTCAGCCAGCTTTTGTCTGCGCCCTTCTACTTTAGTGCCAATCCTACGGAAACTATGTCCAGTAACCATTCCACTAATCCGCGCCAACATTTACCATGCTGATTTCTTCCCATGGTTAGCTAATTCATCAAATGCATGAAATCCCAACATTGACTTTTCTGTTATTACATCCGGATAACAAACATACTGGTGCTGAGCAAGAAAAGTGCTTGAGTACAGGTCCAAAATCAATGTAAGCAGTTAGTTGCTCCCCCTTTGTTCCAGAAGTCAAACACTCTTGCCTTGATAATTGTACCCATGTTTGATCAATTCTTCACTGACATCTTGAACCTGTAATAAAACTTTGACATAATAAAATCCCAAATGAAATATTAAATTCGCACCTTTGATCCGCCAAACGCGGTGTCGTAGTGAAATTTTCCTTCCATGAGCCCGGCTTTTCCAGCCAAAAGTTCAATCAGTTTTCCGACTGTCATGCGAGATGGAAATCCGTGGGGATTCATGATTACATCAGGATAAATTCCAAGCTCTGTGAAGGGTAAGTCTTCCTGTTCTGCAACAAGTATTCCAGTAAAGAAAATTGGGGGTTGCAAAAGGTCCATGGGAATCACACAAAGCAATACATTAACCGGTGACTCCTTTTTTACCATGTCGACTGCTGAACTTACCGCCGATTTCAGGTCGCCAATAACCAATAACCAATACCAATAATCCCATAGCACTTGTCATCATCAATGCGTAGAAAACGTAGTCCCAACCTAAATTCGACAAGGGTCCGGCAACAAGTGGTTCGATGGCTGCCCCTTAATGTATAATAGTTACTCGATTATTACACGAAATAACAATGTGAAGACGCAAGTTAAACACGAACGCAACTGCAGAAATATTCAGTATTTTCTAGGGGTGTCTCGTAACTCTCTAGCTTACCTATTGAACCTGTGCCGTCAATAATCGCTGTGACCTGAATGTTTGTCAAAAATAAGCAAAAATCAACAGTTTAAAACCGCAAATTCATTAACAGAAAAACATTAAATTACCGTCGCTAAGGCACGGGTGGATCCTTTTAGCTCAGGATGGGTTCCCAAATCGGCTGACACAGCCGTGGTGATCAAAGCGTATGGCCCGTTAGCTAGAAAACCAACTAGAAACAATAAAGTCATATTAAACGCCCCACCTACAGATCCGAATTCCCTGTAAATGAACAACTGAATCGAGCACAAAAATATGAAAATGAATAAAAATATGATGATGTTGACGATAGATTACCGCTGGTATTGTAAGAATAAAATAGCCAGAACACGTAAAAGCACTCATGCCCGTGAGATCGCTCAAAAGGCCAGCTAACACACCAACGAATATTCCACCGATATCAAAGAGAGTTGATCAGCAGCCTGTTTGACTACCCAACGTTTCACCTTCAAGATAGATTATTCATTAATTATTGACACGATTTACTATGAGATAGCTAATTTAATTATCTGATAAATGTTACAAAACAAGGTTGAATGGCAAACAAGGATGTAGCTTACTTGAGTCTTTCAGATAGCGTGGTAGCCAATAAAGGAAAGTATAATTGATACACTTTGTGAAAAACAGACTGAACGAATACGCAACGACGCCCTAGAGACATTAAGATAACATTAGGATGGATGGAGATTAAGTTTTTTTAAGCAAAACGTATTACGGGAATTCGAACGGCCCTCCAGAAACTGATGGCTTTTTCTTTATCGTCAGCTTTCAACTCTAATGGAGGCTCGCGGTGTTCGCTCATTTCGGAAGTGGTTGATCCCATGGTACCATTAATTTGCATTTCGAATTCAGAGTTTTCCGTAGGGGGATACGTTGGCTTGAGGTAATTTAATTGTTCAGTTTTAAGAAAGGAATGTTTAAGTATGTTATTACATTAGGTACTCACCGATTTGCAGACAGCGTGTTCTGGAACGTCGCAACCCACAGAACGAGAAACCAAAAAGAGGAAGATAAACAAGCCTAATCTCAAAAATGATGGCAGCTGGAACAGCAAACGAAAGACCCCATGCTTCCTCGACAAAAGCTCCGGCAATCAGCGTACCAATGATATTTCCGATGCTGTGGTGTGAGCGCCAGAAGCCCATTATAAGCCCTGCCCATAGAATTTAATTGCAATTAAACGAATAGCTGCCAAATTTTTTTTTACAGTAAGAACGCAGGAAAACGTGCCTCGTTTGTTTTCCCCAACCCAGTTACCTACAGCGGCCACGCAACCTGGCCAACCAGTGGACTGGAAAAGACCCGCTAAAATTTATGGTAAAAACAATTTTCAAATATTTAATTTCATCAGTTTTTAATAAAAATAAACAAAGATCATACCTGAACAATGAGGAAGTATGTTAAGGAGTGAATATCAGCCCAACATGCCAAACCAAACAAACAGGCAAAATATCCAGATAGCATCATTCCAAACGAAAGAAAGTATCGGATATTGATACGCTCCAAGCCCCAACAGAACGTTCAAAATGATGAAGTTTTATAATATACGTAGCTTCTTCATTTAATTAATACTGCTGTGAAATATACGTACATAATGTACATGCCGAATGCATAGGAAAACAGGGAGGCAGAGTCCAAAGCACCAAGAAGTGTACCTGCATTTTGTCCATCTGATTTTGCATGATTGCGGTGAAATATCAAAGAATAATTTTAATACTAAAGTTATCTTCATGTAACGACATTCTAATGAATATTTGAGGAATTACTTACCAAACGGATGCCAGCTGCACCAGGTATTTTCAATGCCACTTATATTTAACCCAGGTAGGGGTTCTAGTCCTGTACAACTTTGATTAAGAACATTTTTTATTACGCTCGTTGGTTTACGAGAAATGTGGTAACTGGAGTAGGAGAGAAACGTCAAAAACAAAATATTGAATTTATGCCTTTAAATCAAACAAGATTTATTTTAATACGCTTGTATGCTTAAAATTCTTGATTTAAAAAATTGAATTACCAGCGATTTTTCCGAACACTAGAAAGGTTCTTGAAGAAGGAACCTTTTCCAGGAGACGGATACCAATGGGAACGTCGTAAATTTTTTTCAGCAGCATTTCGATTATCAATCAATACGTTCCGCCGTACTTTGGAGAAGCCTAGACGTAAAAAATGTCAAACGCAAAAGAAAACTATTAATCATCAATCAATTTTACTTAACTCAGTGAATCAGATTGAACTCATCTCGTACCTCACTGCTCGTTCTGTGCCTATAGCCAAGACATCCAAAGGAAATTGAACCACCACTGTCAGATGGGAAGAATAAGTGTGTCACAAAGAAAGGACAAAGCTCCCCAGGCAATTTACAGGTACACCCGGAAGGTAACCTTTAGCCTAACACGTAAACAGTTCATCCAGGTCAGGTAAAAAATGTTCTTGCATCTAGCTTTTGAAAAGAAAAAAACAGAAACATGACCTACTTGGAGATTAAGACAAGAAATTTTTCATTTTAAATATTGAATGTGAAACACCCTTAATTTGAATCATTCCGGCTAAATCCTGCGTGAAATTAGAATGGAAGCTCAATGCACGTGAAACGAGAAATGGTAGGCATACGAAATCGTAGAAGAGAAAAGCTCTGATCTGCGTAAGCCTTTGCAAGCATTTTCTACGGGACACACCCACAGAGACTGAATAAAAAACTTCCTAGAAGTTGATTTCTCTAACTGAACCCTAAAGCACACAGAAATGGCAATGGAAACAAGAGAAAAGAGACCGCCGATTTGACAATAACCTTCACGAACGCGGGTTTTTCTAAACACACATTTACTTAGAATACACTGTGTCCTGAACCACGCAGCTCGAAAGAGATCATTGCTACGAACTCAATTATCGCCTAAGACAAAAACTTGGGCGCCAATTTTTGTTTTCAGGCTTTCTTGCAAATCGATTTCAGCACGCATGTAAACAAAAACCGAAACACGCCCACATTACAATGGAATTCGTGGGTGGAAGAGAATGAGAACAGATTACTGGACAAATTGTCGTGCGCCACAAACCCCCCGAATTGCGAGTCCCGACTCACGATATTTTTAATGAACACCAGTGATGAAACACCAGTGGAATCAAGTAATAGCAAATGCATCATTTTACGAAGAATATTAAGCATTCTATTAGCTAAAAAGCTATAGAAGTATTTGGGGAAATATGGGAGATCAAAGATTCCAAAACGTATTTGACTGTTTGCACTTTTAACGTTGTGCTTATTGCACAGAAGACATTAGCGTGAATCATTGCTCCAAGTATCAGTAGTAATATAGGAACTCTTTCTCTGAAAAGTTTGCAGACAGGCAATGTAGGTCTGGGGTAGGGGTAGTGGGTGTAATATTCACAACATTCACTACCACTCCCAGCTCAATTTAAAAGTTCAACCTTGAGGGAAGATACTGATAATTGTGCTGAGATAACTACGAACTACCACAGAATAATCCAATATGGGGTGTCATAATGATTGTCTACATGCTTCCCCTGAAACTACGATTATTTTAAATGAAAAACCAAAGAAAGTAAGTATTTTCCATTAAAATAGGAGATTACTACTGATGTTAAGACAAGAATACTACATAGAAGCATTCTTTCCATGTGTTTTCAAAAATGAGCCTTAAAGCACCATGCTTTAACAATCATTCTGGGAATAAAAAGAGGCCTGTGTTTCTTCTGACATAAATAAGGAATCAAAACTATTTTCACCCTGAACCTTGGGTTTTGGGCAGTAAAGGGAATACTTGCAAATTACTCTTGTCATTGAAATTTTTTTTAATGGAATTATGGATCTTCTACTGATAAATTGCCTCTACCAAACCTAACGCTGTCTCAGTTGATACAATTTGCATAAAACTGGTATGTAAGTCACAATTTTCACTGATCAAATATATTCTGTTTTAAGGAACAAGAAATTGTAGGTGTCACACTTGGTAACACCCAATTATATGATAAATCCATTAAAATGTGGTTTGAATTTACATGCTTGAATCAGCAATTGCAGACTTACAATCCCAGTTACAGTTATTATTTGCTATCTTTTAATGGAAAGAAAATTAACTTACCATCCCCAAGAAGATGCATTTCTTTTCGTCTTGCTGCCACATCCATAATATCTCGGGACGAATATAAACCCAAATAATTTGTTCTGGATGTGGCCATGATGTGGCTATCGTAGAGTTTTCAACCCAAGTTGAGGTGAGCATGCTCAGCCCGTGTGAGTGTGATAGTGTTGGCGATAAACTTGAGATCCAGGATCCAGCCATCCAGGCTATTCCGCAAACAGCAGCCTTGGCCGCCAGATGGCTATACCTATGGGCTTCAGGAAGTCAATCGATCAATAAGATAATTTTCCACTTTGATAGTTATTGTTATATTACTCAGAATCAAGAAAGAAAAGTCGAAGACTATAAATCAGAATAATTAATTATTTCTCCTAAATTAAACAGATTCCTATCACTAACAAAAACAAAGAAATTAAAAGGATAAAACATTTGAGAGCCATCGTTGGGCCATTTGTTTAATGTTACCGAGTCCGAATTGGTACCAGGAAATTTCTTGATAATATTATTTCCTTTCAAGATAATTGCGTGAATCAGTTTGAAATATGTGATTTAAAATATCTACTTTTGAGTAATTACAACACTTTTCCGTTTTCTTGTTTAAAATCATTCTCTAATCAAAGTTAATGAGGGAAAAAGGAAATGAAAGCTGCCATTTTATACGCAAGTATAAAGGCATGAGATGTTTTGATGAAACACATCTGTTATAGTTCCTATAGCAACAAACAGCCCTTAATAACTCTCAAAATGGCTTTGAAAGAGTTAATCCTTTATTTTCTCCCTACGTGGATTTTCGGATTCGCCAATCCAACCGTTGCCGATGAGGCACGGCACCAACCAGAACATCAATCGACACAGAAGTCAAACGACAAATCAAACCAGAAATCAAACCAGAAAGAGTTTTCCACCAGCCAGCAGACCACTTGCCCGACTAGTAAGGCCCGTCAACATCTGCCGAATGAAAGGGACAGGAAGGTAAACGAAACTGGCGCTGCCCCTTCACAAAGCGAAAATGCTGATGTTGAGGAAATTACCCAGCTGCAGCAGCTAGTTTTCGAAATTTCAATGGCATGCGATAACCTTCAGGAGGAAAACGAGAAACTGCGTAATGACTTGAACTATCGAGACCAAGAACATGGGGAGCAACTGGAAAAGCTGAAACAACAACGATCCTTGCTCGAGGACAAAGTAACCCAACTTTTGGCCCAAAAAGACCAGGAGTTGGAGAACACAAGAAAACTTCAACTGGACCGTGATGTTCTTCACAAAGAAATCTCCAAGCTTCGTAGCGATCTGAAACAAAAAACAGAGGAATATCAGAAGGAATTGGAAAAACTGCGGCAGCGTTACGCCCTGCTGAACCAAAAGCGAATTGATGCCCTGGCTTTGAAAGACCTGCAGTTGGAAAAAGCACGAACATTCCTTTCAGATCAAGACCGTTTAATCAAACAAATGCAAGATGAAATTGTTCAGCTACGAAAATCAAACGAAGAGCTTACTGAAAAGCTTGCGAAAACCGAAGCTAATTCGTCTCCTGCTGAAAAGCTTGCGGAAACCGAAGCTAATTCGTTTCCTGCTGAAAAGCTTGCGGAAACCGAAGCTAATTCGTCTCCTGCTGCTTTAATTTCCGAAGAGCCAATCAAGGATGCCGAAGCCGAAGCTGATTCGTCTCTTGCTGGCCACATTCATGACCTCAAGGAGACTGTGTTTCCACCACCTCTTCCGGAGACATACACAACGAGAAGGGTGTATGATCGGCGTGCGCTTCTGGAACTGAAAGACTTCGTTGGGACCCCCAATGTCAAACGTCTGCTGGATTTCGGCATTCTTCGTGAATCACACAGTTCAAAACTAACCCCGACCAACCAGGGAGTTGAATTTATGACTCGTTCTTATCGTCCACTGTTACCTGCAAAGGAACATGATCAACCAAGAAAACGAGAAATAAAACTGATGAGTTCACAGGAAGTACCGAAAAAAGCAGAGATTCTCAATGTGTGGAAACCAAAAAGATTGTCTGCTAAGTCGGAGGACGGCCAAACGAGATCCAGCGAAGAGATTTTGAGAACCGTTCGTGGAATCTTGAATAAGCTTACTCCATCCAACTACGAACGCTTATTAACAAAGATCCAAGAAACTAACATCGACAGTCAAGAATGTTTGGCGGGGGTTATCAGAATCTTTTTTGCTAAAGCGGTCGAGGAATCCATTTTTGCTTCCATCTACGCAAAAATGTGTTTAGTACTCTCGACAAAAGATGTCCCAACGTCATCAAATCCTGCGGAAACCGTTAACTTCCGCAAACTGCTCCTGTCACAGTGCCAGAAGGAATTTGAAAAGGACAGCGCGGGATTGGCCGTAGCAGAAAAGAAACGAATTGAGCTTGAAAACGCCAAAACAGAGACAGAGAAGGAAAAGTTACATGAAGAACTGAACGAACTCGTTGACAAGAATAGGAGAACGTCGCTTGGAAACATCAGATTCATTGGCGAACTATTCAAAGTTGACGTTATTTCTTCAAACGTTATGCATCAATGCATTCGTAAACTACTGAGCCATAAGGAAGACGAAGACTCGATTGAGTGTCTCTGCAAATTACTGACCACCATTGGCAAGCAGTTAGAGAGTCCCACACTTCCAAAGAATGGAGTCACGCCCAAATTTACCAACGCTCAAATTATGACCTCATACATCCAAAATTTACAGATTATAGCTGCCGAGCGGAAAGTATCTAGCCGTATCCGCTTCATGATCCAAGACGTCGTAGATCTGCGCAAAACTGGATGGAAACCTCGACGAGCGGAAAATGGACCCAAAACTATCGAGGAGATACATAAAGAATTTAACCAAGAGCTCGAGGGACAGCAAAACCAGTTATCTGTTCCGCAAAAACAGCAGCAAATACGAAAAGAATCCCGATGTGACACACAAGTTAAGGAGACGATTAACAGCAGAACGTCAAAAGAGCCCACTACCAAAGCCAATAAGACGAGAAGGTAATGCACTGATACCTACTGCTAATGCGAATCCCTTTCAACTACCACTCAACCAGTAAATGTTCTTAAGAAAATAGGAAGTCGTCCAAAAGATGAAGAAAAAGAAGTTAAGAATCGAAAAAAAATATCCTTCTTACCACTAATTCGTGAAATGTACGAAACAAGAAGTTCTCTTGCAGTCGGAGTCCGTTGACAGTGCCTGAGACAGTAAATAGACATCGAAGTTCGCATCTGGCTGCAAACTGTAAGTTTTGTCTTTATGATAGATGTCCAGACACTGCCTTCGGAAGCCGTTACGCAGAGAATTTCTTTCTTATACATTTCACCAATAGAAAATGGATTGTTAAGAAGATATTAGTAAGTCGTCCAAAAATTAAAGAAAAAATTAAGCGAAGAATTGAAAAATGACGGAAAGGTTATTTGCCGATTGATGTTAGTTGTTCGTAGGTAAGCTTACAGTTGTCGATCATGCCTTAAATCGTAACCTTACCGGTGGAAGAAGACGTTCGGTTTATTTCAACCGATAGCTTCTTATTCATTTGCTTAATTTTCAAGCTGTTAACACCACCCAAGTTTAGGTCAGGACATTCCAAACGAACAGGCAGCCCGTCAAGAAGGTCCTTCGCAGTCGCTTTGCGGTTTTCTGCATCACTTCTCGATAGTGTGAAGTTGTAATCACGATGGCTAACTTCTCCCGTTTTTGTCTGTATTCGTACACCGAATTTTAAGTTGACGCGATCTATGTTTTTCGTCGAATTTTAAAATCGTTCCAGCGCCAATCAAAATGGAGACATTTCCTCATAAGGGGTTACTGCTTACAGTATCCCGGGGAAATTACCCACACTTTGTTGGCAAAGGAGGTAAAAACAGATATGTTTTTGTCGAATTTTAAAATCGTTCCAGCGCCAATCAAAATGGAGACATTTCCTCATAAGGGGTTACTGCTTACAGTATTCCGGGGAAATTACCCACACTTTGTTGGCAAAGGAGGTAAAAACAGATATGTTTTTGTCGAATTTTAAAATCGTTCCAGCGCCAATCAAAATGGAGACATTTCCTTATAAGGGTTTGCTATTTAAAGTATCCCGGGGAAATTACCCACATTTTGTTGGCAAAGAAGGTAAAAACATAGATCGCGTAAACTTAAAATTCGGTGTACGAATACAGACAAAAGAGGGAGAATCTGGCCGTCGTGATTACAACTTCACAATATCGGGAAGTGATGCAGAAAACTGCAAAGCGGCTGCGAAGGACCTTCTTGACGGGCTGCCTGTTCGTTTGGAATGTCCTGACCTAAACTTGGGTGGTGTTAACAGCTTGAAAATTAAGCAAATGAATAAGAAGCTATCGGTTGAAATAAACCGAACGTCTTCTCCCACCGGGAAGGTTACGATTTAAGGCATGATCGACAACTGTAAGCTTGCCTACGGATAGCTAACATCAATCGGCAAATAACCTTTCCGTCTTTTTTCAATTCTTAGCTTAATTTTTCTTTAATTTTTGGACGTCTTGCTAATATCTTCTTAACAATCCATTTTCTATTGGTGAAATGTATAAGAAAGAAATTCTCTGCGTAACGGCTTCCGAAGGCAGTGTCTGGACATCTATCATAAAGACAAAACTTACAGTTTGCAGCCAGATGCGAACTTCGATGTCTATTTACTGTCTCCAGGCACTGTTAACGGACTTCGACTGCAAGAGAACTTCTTGTTTAGTACATTTCACGAATTAGTGCTAAGAAGGATATTTTTTTTCGATTCTTAACTTCTTTTTCTTTAACTTTTGAACCACTTCCTATTCTCTTAAGAAATTTTCTTCTATTGGTCTAATGTATGGAACAAATTCTCTGCGTTGAACGGATTATACCGACTGCAAGAGAATTTCTTGTTTCATACATTTCACGAACTATAGTTGTAAAGAGGATTTTTTCGATTCTTAACTTCTTTTTCTTTAACTTTCGGACCACTTCCTATTCTTTTAAGAACCCCTTTTTCTATTGGTCTAATGTATGGAACAAATTCTCTGCGTTAAATGGATTATGCCCACTGCAAGAGAATTTCTTGTGTCATGCATTTACACGATTTATCTGTAAAGAGAATAGGCAAAAGGTCAAAATCCTTTCATTACAATTGTGAGTTGGTAAAAATAAAATTCTTCTTGTTTTTAATTGTTGTTGGACAGTAATAGATGTAATATTTAATGACAAATTATGTACGCATCTATGCTGTCTAATCAAGTGATTAAATAAAATTAATTTCTATGATAAAGTTTTTTCCTTAATTTAATTGTAAAATAATCCCGTAATTACTGAATATCCTTTGGTCGTTGCTGACGATATTCCTTAAAAATTAACAATTAAAACCGCATAAATTTTTGCCAATGAAGAACACATTTAGGCTATGGAGCTCGAGCTGTATAACGGTTTAGATAGTAAAATGTCCACAACATTTGCGTTGGAGGACTGCGATTGTAATTTGTAACATATCGAAACATAAGCTCTCAAACGATGCTTATAAACATGCTGTTTTCCAACTTAAGACATAAATACTTGTCGAGCAAGAGCAATTGGAGTTCGATTTTTTTTTGGGGGGGGGGGGTCTTAGACCATAGGCTTGAAAATTTTTTACATTCTAGGATAGTGATTCTTACTCACTTTCGTTCTGCCTTTGTTTTCATATGATTTCTAAATATTTATACTTTCCACCGGAAATGTCACCATTGAAAAATGATTTAATGTTTTCTCGAGTTGGAAGGCAACAATGTTTAGCAGTTATATAATCTCAATCTGTGCAATGCAATCGTTATCGTCGTATACTTTCTATCGTGAAAATCCATTTGTTGTTCTCAACCGTCGTCTGCTCTTTTTAGTAGATATTCCGGCCTGCTGTACCGCATATACTCGTCGGTATCATTAAGGATCGTATCATAGTAATTTCACTCGTAAGAACTTAACAGAAGCTATAAATTTTTACTCTTCTAAAATTATGTTTCCTTTGTTTAATAAAAAAAGGTACCGAAAGCTATCTACAAATGCTTCGCACAATCTCGCAGCGACTGTCATCAAGGTATGTTATGTATATTGAAACATCGGAAGTTTGTTGGTGGATATCTGTTTAACTGCCAATCCATCTGCCTTAACACTTTAATACTTCCAATTTCCTCCCCAAATTTCCGAGCAATTTTCATGATGTGATTTTTTTTAAAGGTGCATGTCTTTGAGGCAAAAACACACCCTACCAGACCTGCCATATGATTTCAATGCACTGGAACCAGTCATTTCTGCTGAAATCATGCAACTACATCATCAAAAACATCATCAGACATATGTCAATATGCTAAATCAGGCAGAAGAAAAGTTTATGGAAGCAAAAGAAAAGAGTTTGTATTAATAAAATTTTGAAAAATGTTGTCAGGGTCAAACAAAATGTGTTTGTTTCTCAGATGATCTTAAAACAATGATTGCTCTTGGACCAGTGCTTCGTTTTAATGGTGGAGGTCATCTCAACCATTCCATTTTTTGGCAGAATCTATCACCTAATGGAGGTGAACCAGAGGGAGAGCTGTTGGCAGCAATCAACAAAGATTATGGGTCATTAGAAAATATGAAAAACATTTTCTCTGCTGCGACAGTAGCCATTCAAGGCTCAGGATGGGGTTGGCTAGGATATAATAAGACCACCAAGACTCTGGCAATCACCACGTGTGCCAACCAAGATCCTTTGGAGCCTACAACAGGTAAATACTCATGTTATTTGAGTTCTTACTTAACATGACTGTAAAAGTTTATTTAATTACACAGGATTAGTTCCATTACTTGGAATTGATGTTTGGGAGCATGCCTATTACTTGCAGTACAAGAATGTCCGAGCTGACTATGTAAAGAATTTGTTCAAAATAATCAACTGGAAAGATGTGTCGGGCCGACTAGTTGCAGCCAAGCAGTAATCTGCTATACCATATTCGAGTAATAAAAGTAGTTCAAGAAAAGATTTAAAAAGACAAAAAGAAAAAAAAAAAGATTTAAACAGTAGGGTGTATGTCCAGTCAATACAGACAATATCTATATTATTTCGTTTGCTAATGGAAGAACAATTTGAAACGCCAAAGGTCAGACGTATGAGAAAAAAGCTCTTTGTTGTGGAGTAAAACTTTCTCCACTTCGTCTTTGGTGCATGATTCATCTGATTTTCGAACGTATTCGTAGGCCTCATCGAGGGTCGTGCCACAGTGTTGCACCGAAAGGAAAACTGACAACAAACCTACAAACACATGAAGCATTAAAAACAAGTTGGCATCGAAACAGAAATGCTTTACTTACTTATTAGTTTTATAGACTGTTCGTCAGTAACACTGCCAGTCACTTCGGCACTATTAACACTCTGAACTGATGACGAGGATTGTTTCTCCTTGACAGATCTCAGTCTCTCTTCAGCCAAGTTTCTTTCTAAATTCTTAACGTGCTGTTCCTTAACTTGAAGCTCAAGCTTTAGATCAGAACGAACTATTTCCACTTCGTTTTTGTATGCTTCGAGCTGGCACCGCAAACTATCATTTTCCTCCTACCAAAAGATTTATCTTTCAGAAAATCAATTGAATTAAAAATAAGAGGAGAAAAAAAAGAAAGTTGCCTTAAGGTGTGCAATGCTCTTTTCTGAAGCATTAGATTTGTAACGGCGAGGCTCATCCGATTCGGAATCTGAAAACTCCATGTTATCATCGTCTTTGCTACTTGTCAGAAACTCGACAGTGGGTTCCAATTTGATGTCCTGAAATAAATCAAATAAATGTTAGATCATATGCACTTCGAATAGCTCTTTAGTCCCAATCAAGCAATTGGATCCAAATTATCACTTTATTATCCTTATCACTTTAACTATTACCTCAAGCGTCCACTTAAAAACACTTTTCGCTAGACTTACCAAAAAACTTACGTTCCTTCGAGGGCAAATCAGGGGTGGAAGAACTGGCGGGATATGTAGAGTAAAACAGTGAAACACAAATTCGAAGAAGAACAGGAGAAAAAAGAAGGGAATGGGTTTGAAAAGTAAATAACATACCATCACGTGTTTTTTCCACGATTCGAGACTCTTTCGCTGAGCTTTGGTGAAATGATCCCAGGCTTTTTGATGGCTGGCTGCTTGAAATAGCCGCTCCATTTCACCCACTAGTTTGGAAATCAGAGGTGACAACCAACCAAATGAGAAGAAAAGAGAGGCAACAAAACGCCACCAGTTACCATTTTGACAAGAATGGTATGGTGACTGATCTGGTGTTAGGAACTTAACAACTATTCAAACTGAACTTAACAGTTCTGTTTGTTGAACCTTATAATGGTAAGTTGGACTTGAGCGACTGCCACAAACTTTAACCACAAAATGCCAAAGAATGGTTTTTTGTTTTGTTTTCGGAATAATGCAATTGTAAATTTATATCTATAGGAGCATCTTAGTAGGGACGGGTCACTCAAATCCATCAATCGTATTTTTTTTTTTTTTTTTACTTTTTTTTTATGAGACGTTTAGCCGTATACTGACCTTGCAGAAAGAATGACTGTTTCTTACGACCTCCGCAATGACGCAATCAACATACTCCGATCTCTTTACCTTAATTATTGATGGCTTAATTCTCTCGCGAGACGTTACTATTTGGATTGCCTGTCTAGTGTTAGCTGAACCACGATACATTGTTGAACGTCAAGTTACAGAAATGTCTATCTCCAAAGCTATTTCAGTATTCATCGTACGAAGATAATTTGTAACTTTGCTCGCTTTACATACGGTTAAAGGCTAACCTGATGCTCTAGTACTTGGCTTCTCAAGTTAGTAGAAATATCCTATGCCATCTAATGCTTGTGATCGCGACCGAAAGGTACTTACATTGAGAGGTCAGATGGAGGAACTTCTGCCTTAGCGAGTCATGAGTCCTGCGAGCCTCTTCTTCTAGTTGGCTTTTTTCTGATCCCAATCGACGCAGATGTGCGTGAGCCGATTGGATCATGGAGTAGAATCCATTCGAATTACGTTTCGAGCAGTCGCCGCGTTCAAGCCACGTAGCCAATATCTGAACAGCTCGACCGAATCGCTCTTCATTCTGGATATTATGGGAGAAAAAAAACGTTATCACAATGCCATGTGTTGTAATTTCCAAGTAAAATACTTTTAGCTGTTCAACGACGACATGTGCTTCATGCTCGGCATAATGAGGCACTGGTGGCGGAGAAGGTGGTCTCCATTTATCCTCCTCGATTCTTTGCCGGTGGCGTAATTCACGCTCAAGCCGTCGTGCTTGACATTCGTATTCGTATTGATCATCGCGAGCTTGAGCAAAATCAACGTGCAGCCGACCGCTGCTGGTATTGCTAGTGCTCGGATTGTTTGCGTCTGGTTTCTGGTTATGCAAACGCACGCGATAACCTGTTAAAACACATCATATTCCCGTAAAATTACGGGAAATGCTAAGCGCAATATGAATTCTCTTCACAATTTACCAGAAAGGAGTATTGCAGCATCGACATAGCATTCGCGCTCGAATCTGACGTGAGCAAAGTTCTTTTTACTCATCCGTATAGTAAGTATGCTGCCACACCGTTCAAAAATTTCTCTCAAAATGTCCTCTGAAAGGTAATGGAATTTATAGGGTTTGTTTTGCGAGATGAATTTCAAACTTAAATCTTTACCAGTAATATTTTCTGCTAGTCCTCCAACAAAAACGGTTTTGCAACCGAGAGGACGCTCTCTCGTTGTTGGAAGTGGAGCTTGAGGATTTGGAGGATAAAGTATGCAGCTTTTGAGGTGAATTGGTTCTTTGCTTGGATGAGAAACATTTCCCATGCCAGGTAGAAGGCCAAACTGTAAAAAAATGGATTTTGAAAATTAAATAATGCTCTGCTAAGCATGCATAAAAATAACTGAATTCTCTTACATCAAAGGGCATTTGAGGTCCCATTGCTGCCATAAAAGAAGAAGCATCTGCTGAATACATAGAACTGTTGACAAGTGAAGGATTGTTCATTGAGAATCCCAAACCCATTGGAACTGTAGTGTTCTCCCAGACACTGTTTGGCTGGGCATTGTCTCTTTGTTCACTGGGTTCATTACTGCTGGGAGAATTTGAAAGCACCATGATGTCATCATCACTCTCACAGGGCACACTATTACTTCTCATCCTTTTTCTAGATTCTCTGTATTTGTCTTCACGCCGGTCTCTAATGCTGCTGCCAGACTGGTTAAGATGGCGTTCTTTTTCTTTCCCATTTTCAGTTAAGTTATCATTTTCTTGCGGATTTTGCCTTGACAAGCCTTCTGGTCCACAATTGACTCCAGAGATTCTTTGGTTGTTTGCCAGCATACCTCCAAGTCCCAAACTTAATGCAGCAGATTGCATGGTAAAGGGCAGGCCTGGCATACCCTGTCCAGCAGAACTCATTAAAGCTGAAAAGGGAAGACCTCCTAATGCAATATGGTTATGACCAAGAGTCATTGGACCAGCGTTTGAAGATCCTAAATTTGTTCGTTGGAAGTGGAAAGAAAAGACAATTATAACAAATTTACGCCAGTTGTCTGAGTCACCATCCAAATTTTGATGTTTATAAACACATACCAGAGGCTTGAGAACCCAAAGGTAGTCCAATAAAAGCGTACGGATTAGACATTTTAACGTTTATTCCGAGCAGATGGCTAACAGAAGCCACTGAGATTCACTAATTCTTTATTTAGACTTCTGGAACGAAAATATTCTTACCCTACCCACCCCCTTTATTTCCTGATGTCGCACCATCGACTGCTACACGGTTCTGTAGAAAAGAGTTATCAAAGAGAAGACGATTGTCGATTTCTATATCGGCAAAATGTTAAAAAACTTTCAATATTTTTGACTTCATTAAAATCACTGTGCAAAGCGAGAATTTTAAAACCTATAATTTGTAATTTTTTCTTACAACTTTGGTGTTTTAATTAAATTAGAAACCAAAGCACAGTTTGCTCGTAGCGCTCGTTGCGTCATCTCGTATGCTTATTGGTGATTTTTAGTTTTTTACGTAATAACACGATAGATGCCGTTAAGATTCATAGAAACAAAAACAAACCAAGACCGCAAGACCAAGTATATCAAAATGCGAAATGAAATAAGTAAACCCGATAAAAATGCTGCAACCATTAGAACTGGGAGAAGAACCTTGCCTGATAAATACTTTTACATCGACACTCAATTGTAAACTGTCATTTTTTTCTGCTAATACTCAGATTCTAACAAAACTTAAACATTTTGTCATACCAATGATTGGCAGGGATTTCGGAGAAAATTCAGGAAAGAAACAGCCCTTATTTACGAAGGAATTGATAAAATTAAGTATAACCAATGCAATAAAACAACTTTTTGGAGAGGTAAAGACATATGAGAACCTTTCACAAAATTGTTGTACTAAATATTTTGTTGTGGATATTCTCGCTTTTAGTTTGGAAGCGCAACAGTTGTTGATATTATTCTTATAGATCAACCTACAAAAAGAATCATCCTCAGATGTCCAAGTAATTTTTATGTAAAACTGCATGGCTCATTAACCCTGGCCACTCACTATGAAGGCCATGAATGCTATTTTCATGTTCGCAAGGCCTCAAACACTCTCCTTAGCTTAGACTCTAACAGCAGACTCTATAGTTTCTAAGGAGAAAAAATTAATAAAATGGAATAAAAGAATCTTTTAAGTTTACTCAATTTTCTATAAAGTTATATCAATTAAAGACTGTGATTTTTAATGTTTGCAACACATCATAGGAGCTCATCAGCCATTATATTCTGTTTTTGTTGCACCACACAGTTGAGTGGAACAATCAATTTAGTTACCAAAAGAATGTTGTGTTTTAACGGGCTTCATAGAACAATCTCCTTCCTCTAGCGAAGCAGAGTAAAAAAATCTTGAGCGTCCATCAGTTTAAACTTCTACCAGCCAAATAATACTTTTTGAAGTAGTTACGTATCGATAGTAATGCAAGCGATCAACGGGTACTTCATTTATTTAATATAGTGTAAAAAAGTCGGAACCTGATGCCAAAAAAGCGAATCCCTTAACTTATGTGTTGGAAGATAACAAATGTTTTGGAACATAAAGTAGGCGGATGATTGCGTCCGGCACAAGGTATAAGCGATATTTAATATTTATTGCTGAAGAAAGGGCCGCCAAATCCATACGAATTGCCAACGCTACCTCCGCCACCACCACCTTCATTCAAATACGGACCGAAGGCGCCCAATGCAGCCCCTAAATCGTATGTGGCAGCTCCGTACGCTCCCTGAACACCGATGTTTCCGGTGAAAGTGTTGTATGCTCCTAATAAGACGGAAAATGTGAAAAATTCACAACAGGGTTATATATATCTTTGTTTGATGCCATCGCTTACCTAGTGCCGAAGATACGCTGTAAGTTGAACCTTTGTTACCGATATTGTAGCCACCTGCTGAAGCCGGCGATGCCGCCGCACCACGACGGAACTTGAACCGATATTCCAATGAAAAATAAATTAGTAAAACTCCAATAAATTAAGATGGTTGGTAAGGCTCAGGTGATTTCATAGCTGTTCGATTACAAGACTTGATTATACTGAATCGCTACTGTGTCATGTACAGGTGATCGTTGACCTACCCGGTTTTGATAATGCAAAGGGTAGGATTCATCTTGCGCCTGGCTTAGGGCAACCGCAAAACCTGGCATTATTCAATGAACATACGTAGGCGAGATTAATTGAAGCTCTTCCATGGAAACGAACTATCGATAATGATTGTAATCATTTAAACTTACCTAAGAACAAAATACAGAGGAACTTCATGGTAATCAGTCTTACGTTGTCGACTTCCTGTGACAATGTCAAAACGAATCGTTATGAATTGGTCAAAGCCCTTTACCTTTATAGCAGTGGTAGTTGAACAGAATTGAGAAAGAGAAAGTCCGGACATGCTGGTTAAGAATCGCTTTCCCTCTCGGGTGAAAGATACTAAATGCACTGTTAATACACCATGTACCGCTATGAATACTATGCTATTGGTTACAGTCGATGTCAACGGACGATCTCGTTGATGCTAGCCAATCACGAATAAGTCACTGATCCTACAGTGCGCAATTCTAATTAGTCCGGAACACCATCTAATTTCTTCTTCTGTCCAACCAATTCGGACATTTTTTTCTTTGCTTTTTTAAACAATTATTGTTATCACTTCTTCTTATTTTCTCTCTTGGTGACTTCTTTTATGTCGTAGTCAGTGATTCAAATAATCCGCCATAAAGTAGGTCGACTTGGAAAGCGGTTGATAGTGACATTCAATGGACGCATTCGAGCGTGCGTCTGATGCTGGTAAGAAACAGAGGAGAATCTATCTTCTAAACATTCAGCTGAAACAAGTGAACTGATTCAAGAGCTGAGCCGAGCTGATAAAAGCTGCTGGAACTCTGTTCGTGCCATTCTTAGGCAGTGACGGCTGAACCCTTGTTTGCCATTTGTTGATCGGTGAGATCAGGATGAAATTTCTGAATCTCCTTTGCTACAGTAAGTTATGTTACACAGTATTATTTAGTTATTGCAGTCTAATGTTATGTACCCTGGAATTTTCTTTACCCTTTTGAACAACTTGTTTGAAATTGAAATTCACATATGTTTATTCTTGGTTGAAATGTAAGCTTTATGCATGAGAAAGAGACGATTGAAGACAGTCACAATAGCAAGAATGAGTGAACTAGGCTAACCTTTCAATTAAGTATACGACCATTTTTAGTTTGTTAATAAGTCATTCATTATTTAAAAGGTTTGGCTGTGGCTATGGTGGCGGGTGGCTATATTAACGATCACGACGTCAAGGAGTATCGGTTAGCCACCAAGCGATATCATCGGAAGATCCGTTCCAGTAAAGAAGGAGAAGAATTTCCATCTGCTGCAGATCAATCATCTTTCGTTCAACAACCGGTGGAACCTCTAATCCTGCAATCCAGTCCATCCGCAAATGAACCAATTGATTCGGCGGCACCCAATACGTCCTTCCTACTAGAGCTACCCTATCCTTCGCACTTCCTGGTCTCACTGCAGATGCTCAACCTTTCACTTCCCTTTCTCGAAACTGGTGTTGCAGTTCCAGAAGATCCACCGACGCCGGAATTCGACCTGAGTAAAGTCATCAAAAATCCACAGTTCCAGCAAAGACCAACCGAAAATCAAGAAAATGTTTCACCTCCTTCTTCCGTAGCACAAGAAGACGTGGGTGGAAGTCGGCGGCGAGCCATCAACAGGATAAGGCATCGTATGCCAGTCCGACGTTTACCTAAAAGATCTGCTGATGCTGCTTCCACCACCTCTACTACACCTATAGGTAAACCTGTCAAGTTTCGTAACTGGAACGCCTCGAATCCAGCGTCTGTCCATCGACGTCAAGAATTCGCGAACAAACTGCGATCGACTACAACGCCAAGACCAACGTTCATTAAAAAATTCCAGTCTAAACTGTTAGATCGCAGAGCCAACGGAACCAAACTCAATTCCGGTAAAGCATCATCACGTCCGTCAATCGAATCTAAAAACGTGAATCATCCAACAGCTTTGGAACAAATCGGAGCTACCACTGAAAAGCAGGATTCGTTTGCTGCCAATCGTCCGAGCGGAACTTCAAATCGATTCGTCTTTCAGGCACCTGATTATGAATCGCCGAAGACTAGGATAGGAGGGTTCCGACCAATTCAACCGAGGCCTTCGTTGAGCCCAAATAGACTTGGGCCATCACTTGGTAGCTTCCCTTCAACACTATCGCGTGAAAAATTCGGCCGTCCTGGCGGGTTTGTCCCGATTGTTTACCCTAACGATGACACGACAACGGAGACAGTGGTCATTGGCTACGACTTCCCTCCGCCTTCGCGTCTCAGATTCAGCTCATCGACGAGCACTACATCCAGCCCCATACAAAAATCTCCACGTCTATCCAAGTACATCTCCCAATTTCATTCAGCTTCAACTTTTAAAAATCAAAAGGAGGATACCGGTAGTAGCCACCAGAAGATCTTCGACGAAGAAATTACCCAAATTCAAAAACCAGAAATTGCTGCCAGTGAAGCAAATAGCAAGGAAGTTGTACCAGGAAGTAGTACTAGCAACGATTTGCTCGTATTGGCCACTTCGACCACTGTTCCAGCGACCGATTTCGTACCAAATCCAAAATACCCATCATTTGAATTGCCTTCCAGTGATGGTTCATCCACAACGTCGACTCTTCCTCCACCACTTTCCATCGAGGAATTGATTAAAAAGTTTACTGGTAAAGATTTCGTTGCTGATCCATCATCCACCATCCCCACACCGACTTCTCCCCAACAGCATCCCTCACCGATTCAGCCTAAAAGCATAAGCAGCACTGTAGCCACAATCAAATCTACTCTGTCGGTTCCTGAATTGGAATCGTTCGACGACGTCGAAACCACTTTGAAACAACTTTTGGTTGTGACGTCAGCGTCGGCTCAAATCCTCAACAGCAGTCAACCTTCCACTTCTGTTGATGCTCCGACAACTTCTGCACCGTCATCTACGACGACCAGTGAACCCAATTTCACCCTGCCTGTGTTACCTACACCCAACTGGAACCCAATAACCGAAAAGACCATCTTTGTACAGCCAGAAACCACAACCGTTCACACTGTCATAATCAAAGAGGCGAACAAATCATCGTTTCTATCCGGATCCGAGATTAGTAAATCATCATCCCTTCCACCATCCAACACTAACTCAACCAGCCTACCAGAGCCGTCAAATCAACCGGTTTCCGTCCAGCGAGGACCGCTTGATGTCTCATCATTTGATGGCTCTTTTGGTTCAGGAGTTGGTCAACATCAAGGTGGATTTAATTTCCAATCGTCGAATTTCCCCCAACAGCAGTTTCAGTCGAACAACTTTGGCGGATACCCCGGAAGCTTTGGCGGTGGGGGCCATCAGGGCGGTGGTGTAGGCGGCGATTTCGGAGGGCAGCAGAATCCTTACTTATACAGTGGTGGATTGTTTGCGGGTTCCGGAGGAGGACAAGGTCAGTTCACGAACTTCCCAAATGGATTTGACGGTACGCTACATTATAGTCCAACTGGGCCACCAGTGGGTGAGTCGAATGCCATCACTCAAGGATTATCACTTTTAGCAAGCTTTGGTGGATCGGGAGGAGGCCATCAGTTCGGGATTCAACAGGCTCCTAGCTATCAGCAGCCGTCAGGTTATCAACAGGCCTTTAACGACTTTGTTCATCCATCGTCGCTTCAAGCATCGTCGCAGATCCAGACCACAGCGAGCTTCCCTTCACAAGGATTCTCTTCATACTCACAAGGATATCCTTCCTTTAACCTTGTACAGCAGCAACCTCAATCCTTTGCCCAACCCCAGCCATCTTATCAAGTTCCCCAACAGCCGCAAAGTTATCCGTCTCAACAGCAGCAGCAGTTTTACGGGCCATCTCAGCAGCAGCCGTACCAACTCGTGAGTAGTAACACGGGATCTGGACCAGGGCTGTATCCGGTTCAGGTGGTGCAGTTCCAGCCACAAGGCGTGGCTTATCAGCCACCAGGTGCAACTGCAACCCCATCGCAAAGTTTACCTTCAGATCAAGCCACTATTAATCCGTCTCAGTTTGGCACACTTTTGTCCGGTTTGTCTTCGGTTGATTCGTCCGGTCCGACACCTGGGACGGCGTCCATCACAAGTTTGACGTCATCAACTAGTGGTGGCGATGGCAGTAAAAGTAGTGGTGGGGATGCGGGTAGCAGTCCGGCTGGCAAAGAGAAGTCAGTCGATGCTGCCGCTTCGGAATTGGTGGAACTTCGTTCGAATCCCGTTGCGCATTCCATTTTTGCCGATCAAGAAACAGAGGCTTCTGAGTCTGTGCAGCTCATTTCTATTGGGCCGCTGATTGATCGTTCAGATACCAATGCGTTAAAATCGGGAGCCAGAAGATCGTTGTATAACAGAGGACTTCGTTCTGGATATTATCCATAAAATCAATCGTTTCTTCATTTCATTTATATATACATAGCTCATCATACGCCAATATGCTTAGATTTGGTGGTTGCGAATAAACGATAGTCAGTTAAATTTTAATCCATGTTTGGTATTTCTTTTATCGTATCTAAAATGCCCGGTGTAAATAGTAGACTCCGCTTCTCTGTAACAGAAACATGAATGCAATGTCAGGCAAACAGAAAACCATGTGAGTTTTGCAATGCCAATTTCCGGAATGGTATGAGTTTCGTTGGCTACATGAGACAGCAAAATGAAAATTTCAATGAACTCGATTACACAGGATTAACCATGCATTGACGCAATAAGCTGCAAAAGCAGTTATGCGTTCAACACAAAAGTATTGTTTTGCTCAAAACAACAGCATGGGATTATGAGCTTGTAGTATGATTAATAGGTATAATTATCATGGGCATTCCATGATGGGGTTTCAAAATTAAGTCGGCGCACGGTTTGGCAGGTCCGTGCTTGGCAGTGTCGTAAACAAAACGAAATCGTCTTAGTAAGGTAGACAAGATAACTTTCTCTTCAAAGAGAGCAAATCTCTGACCTATAAAAAGGGCAAAGAAAACAATTAACAAACATTAAGCAACAAAATAAATCGAACAAAACCCGATGGTCAATGAACGAAGAATGGACACCGGAAACTTACCGATACAGTTCCGGGGACCAGCGCTGAACGGAACGAAGGCAAATGGATGTCTAAACTGCTCGCTTTCAAATCGTTCCGGTTTGAAAGTGAATGGATCCGGGAAGACTTTTTCATTACGGTGAAGTGAATAGATATGCATGGATATCGTAGCGCCAGCCGGAATTGTGTAGCCTTCCAGGACAATGTCCTCACTAACACGGCGCTTGATGTTAGGTACGCTAGGATAGAGACGAAGGGACTCTTTGATGCAGTGCTCCAGGTATTTCAGTTTAGTTGCATCTTCAGCGGTACAACAACGATTTGAATCACCAAACACTTGGTTCAGCTCTTCTCGTACACGCTCCTGTAAATGTCATATCTATTGTCTTAAAGTATAGCCTGTATCGGCAATAAACGTGAGCCCTTCGTACCTGATGATCCGGATGGGTTGCCATGCAATACAAGAACCAAACTGCTGCGGACGCAGTTGTATCATGACCCTGATTAGATAAAAAATTGTTGTGTCTTTTCGTTTCACTCTTTAAAAAAGTAAGGATGTTAACCTCAAACATAAAGGTGTCAACTTCATTCCGGATGTCAATTTCATTTAGATCGGCTCCTTGTTTGGCAGCGATCAACATCAAATCCAGAAATGCCCTCCGCTTTTCTAAGAAGAGAAAATTAAATCATTTAAAATACGAAGTAAATCAATCTATTTTTTTTAGTACTCGATCCAAACTCAGGCTGTTTTTCATCTCCTTGACTCGTTGGCTCAGTTTCCTGATCGATTTCTTTTTTCCTGTCTGTAATCACCTAAATAAAAAGTCACGAATTATTACAACACCACGAAAGAAAATTCTTCGATTGAATTACTTTGGAAGTGAAATCGTGAATGACTTTCAAATGCTTTTTGTACTCCTTCCCGTTGGCACTCAAGAAATACATCCAATCGGGAGTTAAACGCCATAACGACATAAATTTCTCAAAGAGTAAGAAGGAAAACCTGTAATCATATTTTTTGGCAGTTTTAAATGAAAATGTTGGACCTCTTCCCTTTAATGTGGCATGGGCCCTACCTTTGTACGGCGGTGATGTATTCCGTATCTTCGATCTGGGCGTTTACCTGCATGCCCATTGCCGCTTCTATCGTGAAACGAATAATTATTTATTTGAATGATAAACACTTACTGCTA